>WOFM01000190.1:1000656-1275063 GCA_011428145.1 Ericerus pela | reverse complement strand
AATAATGTTAGATAGTGGAGCAGTTGCTCATGTAATCTCAGATTTTTTGAAATTGTCCAACCCCTATAATGTTGGAGAAACCGATTGAACTGGAATGTGCAATCAAGGACACATTGCTAATTGCAACGCATATAGGTACTATGTTTGTAAGAGTGGAAAACTCAGAGAGAAAACAGACCATAATAAGACTTAAAAACGTACACTATGTACCATCTTTGAATATTGATCTTATGTCAGGGATAAAAATCACTAAAAATCGAGCACTTGGCATTGTGTTGCGAGTGTAATTCGTTAATTCGAACTTACCTCAACAAATAAGATAATTTCTTTTATATTATCTTTTATTAATATTTCACGTTAATTATTACAACACTTCGAAATTATACTTAATACTATTTCTTAAGACTAATGAAACCTAATGTTCACAACAGCTAGTGTGAACCCTAACTTGTCTACTTGACTGTAGGTTTAGGAATGATCATGTCTTCCAAATGAGGACACGACATCACCTTCGTTTTCATTGTTTTATCTAATATGGCCGACCAAAAAGGTGGCGTGATACAGAACATCCGCCAAATATGATGACACGATATAGTCAGCATATCTGGTGGTGTCTGATCGTGAGAAGCAATTTGGAATATAGACAGCTATTATTCTAAGAATTAAGAATAATAGTTGCCTATATTTTGTTCGACACGTTTCTGTAGACGAACTGATTTGTCTGCAGAAACGGGACGGAACAAAGGTCCCCGGGCGAAGAAAAGCCCGAAGCTCCTGCTTCGTTAAATTTTGCGTTCCTGAAAGTTTAGACTTCTAATACATAATACGTTTTTACTTTTAATCATATAACAATATTAACTTTTTACAGTGATCTCTTAATTTTACGTTGCGGAATTGATCATCGCCTAAAATATAAAATTTAGCATTTGAGCATAGAAATTTATTACTGCAAATTGTCTTAATTAATAGAATTTAGCATAATCAAATTTATTATGCTTTTTAATGATAACTTCTTATATTTTACTATAAAATAGGCTTAAATTTATGGACCATTAACGGTGTATTGCTCCCAATGCCAAATCGTTTATCTGATTGTGCGCATTGATAGCAACACAGTTTACTTTGAGGTTGACGTAAATTAATATGGCTACCGCAAGAGTTAATAAGCCGCACCAGCCTAATAATAGTAGGTGTACGGTGTTTATAGTGTCTTGATATCCTAAATCAGGAATCTTCAGTTCTGCCGTTTTTAGTCTCTCTTCGAATTTGTGGATCGGAGTTATTGGCGAGATGTACGGTACGTTGTCATGCCATTTATTATTGTACGCTATTGAAATATTTGGAAATTTGAATGATTGACGTAGCCCAAAATCTAGTTCCATAAACTGATACTTCGTCCAAACTAGTGGTAGGTGATGTTCTATAAGGATTTCCTTCTCTGGATCGTTAATACAAGGAAAACCTGCCGGGATGATTGTTTCGGCATTGTTTTCTCCTTGTAACTGCTGAATTTCCATGATACATGGGACTGTCAGTAAGGTTGCTCCAGGCCATGAATCGTTGATGGCTATACTCGTGCTTGTTTTTGTAATAGTGTTAACTGATATTAATGGGTTTTTTGCGTTTGTTATTGCGAATTGGTTCATTTCTATTTGTTTTACTACAATTTCGTTATGGTTCGTTTCACATTTAAATGTGCATTTCTTTATTATTTCTTCATATCTCATTCCCTGAAATAATGCTCTTGCACAATTACCCTTGTTGTTGATTGTGCGGTCCTGTGGAAGAAAACATAATATGCTATTCTTGCCACAAAGGTCGATATCTGTTCCCGTAATGATTCTTATTGATCCGTCGAATTTATTGTGGGATAAGATTGAAGGTTCTTGATCCCAAAAGCAGATTTTGTTGTCATGTGTACGGAATGCTAATGGAATAACATTGTACAGGTCGTATTTCGCGTGAAGATTTTGAAGTGGAATTTTTAATTCAATTTCTATTTCGTTCCCTGTTACGTAACAATTTACTAATTTCGTTCGGTAATACGATTGAATTGATTTCTCGTCTAATACTACTGCAAAATTTGATTTTTCCTGCTAATTTCTTTATTTTCATTAAGTCTTCTTTTAAGGTTGTTTCGTTAATAATCGCCGCTGGTAGATGGTTATTTTTACAGGATAGGAATAAATGGCTAAGTTTAGCATTTTCGGTAACTAGGCTCGCATGAAGAGTTCTTGCTGTGTCGAAAATAAGTTCTCTTCTGGCTTCAATTATTATTTCGTTATTTTGGTTTTGTATCGCCTCTTTTAGTGCTTGAACATTTTCTTTTAGAATTTTGGAATTGTCAAATTCTATCTTCTCGAAATCTTTTATGTCTTTCGTGACATTTAGTAATTCGGCATGATTTTCTATCACAGATTCTCTTAGTTTTTCGTATTGTGATTTTAGATTCTTCTCGTTTTCGATGAAGTCGTTTCCTTGTGATAATGTCATGACATTGCAACACCATGTGTCAAAGTCACCGAGCATTTGTATGCCGCGTTTTGTTCGTTTCGAAGGTTCTCTGTCGAATTCTTTGATTATTGCTTCGTTGATTTGCTGAATTTCTATAATTAAGTCTAGGATTCGTAATATGTTTTTCGATCTTTGTATGCACCATATATTTTCTTGAGATACGCAACTCTGCAATTTATTAATTTCTTCTAGCCATTCCGGTGTTTCTATATTTTGCCTTCTTGGAATTTTTAGACTATACAATATTGGAATTGTTTTCTCATAGGCCTTGCTGAATTTGTTCGGTTCAAAATAAGCTCCTGACGATGCACTAATCTTCGTTTTTAAGCTTGTGTTCTCTGTTTTGGTTACGATTGTGGTAAGTGTGATAAAAACGATAACGGCGTGATTTATCATATTATAGTCTGAAATCAGTACAAATCACATGAAATTTGCTGTTAAATGCAGTATTATATTCGTCGGTATATTACTTAGTTGTTATCATTTTGCGCGAAAGGGAATTATATATAGTAAAAAAATGTACATTGATGCACAATATTTCTTTGATTTTTATTTCTTTCTCATAAAAATCTACATTTGTGCGGAAATTACTACATCTGTATTAGTGTGGGACTCTGGAATTCGATTTGCACTACTACCATCGAGGGTAGGTCTTGGGAGATGGCGTACTCCAGTATATTTCGATTGTTCAGCAAGAATTCATCTTGCTTTACAAGTCGGATATATATGGAGGTATCGCAGTCTTCTTGGTGTATTCGATCTGTGGATTCGTTTCGATTTTCTTCGTCCTCGTCCGTCGTTGATTTTTTAGTCTTGAGTTCCTAATATTTTGTCGTAATTATTATTATTTTTTTTTGTCTTTCCTTCTTTTTTTTTATGAAGTTAAGTAAAGATTCTTTTTACGAGTTTAATAAAATCATGAGTTTGGGTGTTGATCGTGCTAGTAAAGAGGTTCTGGAGGATGCCCCTATGTATCCTACTCCGGCTGAGTTGCGTGCGCTACCGAAGTTTATGGTTCCAGACAACGGTATGGTTGAGACTTCGGAGAGTTTTATGCTCACGCAAGTTTCTCTGCCATATCTGCGTTGCTGGTCTCCGCGCTGTCCGTGCTTATTTACTGGGGTGGTGAGTTGTGGAAGATTTTCAAGGCTTTACACTCCTTTCTATCCGCTGACTATGGTCCAACCGGGGTGGATGCGTATCGGAAAAATTTTCCTGGCGACTCTCTCAATACGTCCTTCAGTTCGTGGAGGCATGTGATGCCGCAGAGTCTATGTGAGTGCTGCTTACAGTCCATGGTCCAGCTGGCTTCGCAGTTTAGTTTCCTCTTTCCAGAGGCAAGCCTGTGGAGATGGGAAGGATGCGTGGTGTGTTTTTCAACACTTGACATCAATCCGTCTGATATCACCTCGTATGCCGTTGGTCTCAATCTTCTGACAGCTATCATAATGGCGATGCAACCTGTCAATTTTGGTTGTAAGGTTCGTTTTGCCATTACGAATACTGCCTATGCCAATATGATAATGGATCGGTCGCAATTTCAGCATTTAGTTGATTATTTTGTCCGCTTTTATCGTCGGAAAATTGAAATCAACGATACACCTCATTACATCGAGGTTCTCCGTATACTGGATCCATCAGAGAGATTGACCATTACGCATGATCGTCGAGTTTTGCGAGGGGCTGATCCTAGGAGTGAGCCGAGTCCTGGGCCAAGTAAGATGATTGTTTCCAATCGGCGCATGTTCCTGGTTCCTCGGCATCAGCGCTTTCGTCGTCGTTCTACTTCTCCTGAGGCTGAGGCTCACGACCGTTCTGAAAGGGTGGAGCATGACGAAGTCAAGCCCGAGGCCGCCGAAACCTCTCCTCAAGATGTGGATTGGTAGTTTTGTAAGTAAAAAAAAATTTTTTACCTTTTTTTTTTTTGGGAGAACTAAATTTACGTGAATGGTCCTTACAATATTTCTTATCTATAATTATTATGAATTAGGTTATAAACATTATTATACAATCGTTTAGGTGGGGGTTCAGAATATCTTCTTACATATTCCTCCAAGCATAACTCACTCAGGTTTTTAATATTTTGTGAAGAAAGTTGGGTAGGTAGAGACAAAGGTTGTTTAATACTTTTTCCCTCATCACACCTACTGAACAGATTGATCTCTTCCAAATGTTGTTTTTGGGTAATCAATTGGATTTTTCGTAAAGTTATTCTTTTCTTTTCTGGGTCCTTTAATTCAAATTTCTTTTTCCATTCTGAACAATCCTTTCCTTTTAATAACGCTTCTTCTGTAAATGTTACCTTTTTATTATTTTTATTTTTATTATCAGATTTCTTTAATATTCCTTTTCGTGGTCTTCCTCTTGGACGTTTGACAATGATTTTAATATCATCTTCTGATTCATTTTCTTCAGAACTTTTCTCCTTCTTTGGTCTACCTCTTTTCCTTTTTGGGTTAGAACTAATTTCTTCAGGTTCTGAGTTATCGGATATATTTTCTTCAATTCCTAATGGTAAATTTGCATCACAACGGGCATTATAAGGTGTAAGTCTTCTTACATGCACTGTGTCGTCTGTATGATTTCCATTGTCGGAGATTATACGAACAATATAATTTAGGTCTGAAATTTTTCTAACTATTCTATATGGTCCTAGAAATTTTGGTTTACCTTTTCCGTAATTTATCGGTGCTTTCAAAAGGACTAAATCGTTAGTTTTATAAGAGATTTCTTTTCTTCCCTTATTATAACGTTCTGAATATTTTATTGCATTTTCCTTCTCTAAATTTGGAATTGTTTTTCGTATTTTATTCGCTTCATTTATCTGTTCTTCTCTGTTTTTGCTGATAAGCGGTGATGGAATATTTAAATTTATCGGGGGTTCACCTTTATAACCGTGCATTAGATAAAATGGATCGTGGTTATTTAATCCTTCGATAGGTGTCATGTTGTAGGTCAAGGCTACGTTATACACGTGGTCTGACCATTCTTCACTATCGGCGCTCTCGTATTTCGCTAACATTTTTTTTATTATTCCGTTCATTTTCTCTACTTGTCCTTGAGTTTGCGGTGAATACGATGTTGAGTAGTATATTTTAATACCGTTATTTTTACAATAATTTTGTACGTGTTCGTTCGAAAAATGAGTTCCGTTGTCACACGTAATCTTTGTTGGTTTACCATAATGACGTACGATTTCTTTTAAAAATTTAATTACTGCATGCGCATTTGGTTGCGTTACTGCTTTAGTCCAGCAATATTTTGTTGCTTTATCTATTCCTACTATAACAAACTTCTTTTCATTATTGGTATTAAATTTTCCAATAAAATCGATTTGAATATGTGCTAGTGGTATACATTCTTCAGGATTAATTGGTTTTAAATATCCATATTTTTCGTTAATGTTTTTATTTATTTGGCACTGATGGCACGATCGTACATGCCTCGAGACTATTTTGGGCATTTGCGTAAAATAGTATCGAGCATGCGTTTTGGCAAGAATTTTACGAATTCCAAAATGTCCTCCCCCAGTTTGACTCTCATGACATATGTCTAGTACTTGAGGTATGAGGGAGTCAGGAATTACTGGTACTGCATAGTGATATACAGAGTGATCAATATTTTTCCATAAAATTCCATTTTCATCAAGAAAAAATGGATTTAGGTTGCGTGATCTGTTCATTCTCAAACTTCTTCTTAACTCTTTTTCGTTGCCACCTTCTAACATTTTTATTATGATTCCCCAATATTTATCATCACGTTGTAAATCCCATAAATTGTGGATTTCTTCGTCTGTTATTTCAACTAGATTTCCTGTTTCTGAATTTTCTGAAAGATTGGAAAGCTGAGAATTTGTGGACGTATCGGAGTTTCCAGATCTTTCCGAGATATCGGATAGGATGGAACTTCGATCGTCTTCTGAGTTGTCACTTTCCACATCTGTTTCATTTTCTTTCTTTTTCATACTGCGTGTTATTGCTTTGATCTGTTTTTCTTGTTTTGCAATATTCGGAGGATCAGGTGTTCCTTCTGGTATTATAAATTGACCATCTCGGAATTCTGCGTAATTGTCTTCCAACTCTTCTTCTAGGCGGGATAGATAATCTGCAATTTTGTTATTTTCTCCTTTGATATGTCTAATTTTAAACGTAAACTCTCCTAATTTCGAAATTAATCTATTTAATCTGGCGTTTGGTTTCTTCATTCTACTTTGATATGTTAAAGGTTCGTGATCCGTAAAAATATTAAATTCTTTATATACTAAGAATTCTCTGAAATATTCACAAGTTTCGGTGATAGCTAACATCTCTCAATCAAAAGAACATAAATGTTGTTGATTCTTAGGAATTTTCTTCGAAAAGTATCCTATAGGATGTGGTTCTTTCGTTTTTCTGTCTACTTGCATTATTACTGCTCCTATTGCTGTTTTTGATGCGTCGACTTCGACGTATGTTTCAGCATCAGGATCGTAGATTGTATGAATTGGATCTGACGTAATCAATTCTTTAGTTTTGTCGAAGGCTTTTTGTGCTTCGTCATTCCATTCTATTTTATTATTTGCTTTAACATTTTCTTTTCTTGTTAAATCTGTTAATGGTGCCGTAATTTGCGAAAAGTTTTTTATCATTTTTCGATAATAATTTGCTAAACCAATAAATCTTCGTAGTTGACGTAATGTTTTTGGTGGTTGTGCTTCACGAATCGGTTTGATATTTTTATCTAATGGTTCTAATTTATTGTATGAAATTTTGTGTCCTAAGTATTCGATACTTTCATTAAAGAAGCTACTTTTACTCGTTTTAATTAGCAAACCTGCTTCAACTAGTACTTTTAGGACTTCTTCTAAATTTTCCAAGGTTTCTTCAAATGTTTCTCCAAAAACACATATATCATCTAGATAGACTAAAACTTTATCTTCTAGGATATGGTTGAATAAGTCGGTCATTGTTTTTTGAAAAATGCCGGGGCTTGCACTTAATCCCATAGGAATGGAGTTAAATACGTAACTTACTCCTCCAACATTTATTCCTGTAATCGCTTTTGATTCTTCATCCAGGGGAATTTGATAATATCCCTGATTAAGATCAATTGTTACAAAATATTTCTTATCTCGTAATGCATCCCATATTTCCGGGAGACGAGGTACTCTACTTGTATCTTTTTTTACTATTTCATTTACACCTCTATAATCTACTAATAATCTATAAATTCCATTTGATTTCTTCTTAACAAATACAGGGCTCTCATATCTAGAGCTTGCTCTTTTAATAATACCACATTCTTCAAATTCTTTAATTTTCTTTCTTATTTCTCTTTTTTCAAAAATTCCCATATGGTAGTTTCTACGTTGAATTGGCTCGTCTGTTTTCAAGTAGACATGTGCCGGTTTCAATTTCGTAGGTTTTACCTTAGCAGGTTCTTCCGTAAATATGTGAATATATTTTTTTAAAACGCTTACTACTGCTCGTTTTTCTTCCTTCGTTAAATTCTTATTAATATTTACTCTTGTTCCTTCGTTGTTGTGGATAACGCTGTCATCAGATCGGGTTATACGGACAAGTTTTAGCATATCAACCTCCTCACCCTGGTTAGCCACAGTATCCCCCGACGTAATGCGTTGGATGCTGGGTTTGCCATGGCGGACGGAATTGGTCTGATGGTCCCGCATAGTCGGCTGTCTGAGCCTATAGCGTCCTAAAACTGTCCCTTGTGCGATCTGGGTGTCGAAGTGCGGACTGTGGAATCTTAAGGCTGGCCATCCTAAATCATCAACAATATATTCGCCTTCTAAACCATAACTTGTTAAAAACCACTCATCTGGATCTGCTTTTCCCATATCTGGATCCAGGTTTACATAATATTCATTATTCGCTTCTATGCAGAAATCTTTGTCTGCTCTAATAAATCCTTCACAATTTTCTTCCTTAAACTTAATTATACTATATGTTTCACGCTTCCATGGCGGTCCTATTCTAAATAAATTCTTACTAAATAAGATATCGGCGTTATGTCGATCTAAAAAGTCGTATCCGAGAAGTAAAGGTGTGGTCACCTCAGAGGTTACGTATGCTTCCGCGTCAAGGAGGAGGTCACCCATTTTTATAGTGATTTCTACGACTCCTATGACGATTATTGCACTGTCATTAGCGGCTACCATACACACTCTTGCAGGTCTGATCACATTATCCTTTACAAGGTCATATTGGACAAGCGTCACTTCAGAGCCGCTGTCGACTGTTCCCTGTGTTTCATATTCCTCACGGCTCACAATGTTGCAGGGGACGATTATTTTACGTCTCGCCCTGACTAATTTCATTGATGCACTACGGATATGAATTTTCCGATTATGCGGCGCATGTGGATCTATTACTAGGAGAGCAGCGCAGTCCGGATGATGGACGTTGCCATTACAAGCCCGAAAGTCGTAGCCATTAACTGGTATAGAGCAAACGGGCTCTACTGCAAGTTTTTTGGCTGTTGAGTAAAATTTTGTTGTTGGATACTTGGAACTACATCTGGAGTTCGCAAGTTATACGATGGAACGGCATAATTTGTTGTAGGTGCCCAAGGTTGAGTACTTAACATTGGGGCGTTATATGCCTGTGCGTAACCTGTTTGTTGTTGTCCGTAGGGATTAAATTGTTGACCATAGTTAGACGCAAAATTATTGTTGAATCGTGGTGGTCTGAAATTTCTTTGCGGGAATTGAGGTGTAGTTCGATTTCGTAGTCTACAGTCTCTTGAGAGATGTCCTCTTCTTCCGCAATTGAAACAATTTATTTCCCTTGGTGGATATCTTTCATTATTTTGTGGGCGATATGATTCTCTCGTTGGTTGTCTATATGCATTTTGATTATTTTGCATTCTATTAGGTTCTCTTTCTCTAGACTGTCTTCTTCTAGGGTTACTTTCGTTGTTTTCATTATTATTATTATTTGGGTTTCTTTCTCTACGAGATCTATTTTCTACATTTTCATTTTCTGATGTTTGATTCCTACCTCGGTTTTGCTCACGTTTGTTTGAGGTGGGGGGTTTCCATCCTGCCTCTACTAATGCCACTATAACAGGGTCTGTTGGAGATATAGGTGGGGTGACTGGTTTCACTGGTTCTTTTTTCTCGGGAGCTTTGCCCTTCATCATCTCTTCCATCTGTTTTGTTAGTTTGGCAATGGTTTCTGTAGCTTTATTTAGCATCTCTTCCGTTTTCTGAACATCAGTCAGATCTAGTGCCTTTTCTTTAAATTCTTTCCAGTCTGTGAAAGTTTTTGAGATTTCACTCTGGGTTTGGAGATTTTTAGCTGCAAAGAAATTTCTCATTTCTCCTGTTAGTCTTGGGAGTAAGAGGTCACAAATTTTCTTCTCACTTATTGTAGCATCTAATTGTTTGTAGAGTCGAAAGAATTTTGGTACATTAGTACTGAAATAAGTGTCATCAAATTTTAATGATTTAATACGTTTTTTTACTGTATCTTTATCCTTTTTAAAAATGCGAGTTAAAATTTTCTTAACATCGGACCATGAAGTTTCTGGGGTGATTTCGTTTTCGGCTGCGAATAATTCTAAAGCTGTACTACGGAGGGCTATATTTAAATTTCGGATCATTTCATATTCCGTTGCCTCAAATGTTTTTGCTTGGGTTTCATATTCAAAAAGAAATTCTAAGATATCTTCATCAGGGCCATTTGAAAAATGGCTCGGAGTCCATCTTTCTGATCTTTTCCAAAAATTGTTCATTGCTAGGTTATGTTGCGTATAAGCATCATTTGCTGCTGCATATCTTGCTTGTTGCTGTTGTTGCAAAAGCAAGCGTGCGTTATTTTCAACAATTTCTTCTGGGTTCATTTTATTATTTTCTGATTTTAGAAAAGGATTATTTTTATTTTCAATATTTATTACGTTGACGTACGTGTGTTCTTTTTGATCAAGAAATTCCACGCGTATTTCTGGTGGTAACAAATTTATAGGATCGAAAGAATCTTCTTCAGTTGTTATTGGAATTTTACTTTTTGGTTTTTCCAAATTTTCTGGACTTTTTACATGAATTTGGACTGAATGTTGAATTTCGGTCTGTGAGGACTTTCCCTGTCCTTGAGGGACTAGTGACGATAAATCAGCACTAGACTGTGAGGATCTATCGACAAAAGTTTGATTTAATATTGATTGCTCTCCGAGGAAGATTTCGTCTTCGTCGTTAGGGAGAGAGAAATCAGATGTGACCGAAATTAATTTTTTAGGTGACACGTGGTGTTGCACTTTAGATAGGAGTTTTTCAAAACTTGAGCTAAGGCTTCTTCTTGCTAACCTTTTTTCTGTCTCTTCTTTTTTCTTTTTCTCTAATTCTAATTTCTTTCCTTTAGTTTCTAAATCTTCTTCCTCTGTGTCGGAGAAAATTTCTTCTGCTTCGTTGGGGTCTTTATTTTTTATACTTCTTGTTACTCTACGATAACTTTTACTTTCTTCGATTAATTTGTTAAAATCACTTGCTCTTTCAAATTTTTCAGTGTTGGGGTTAGAATATAGTATATGTAACAACCAATGTTTGGGATGTCTACCTTTATATAGTTTTTTCTGAAGTTCAATACGTGTTCTGCCTTCTATCCTTTTTACTTTGGCTGCTTTTAGCACACGATAAAGGAACAATGTGGACACACGACTTCCCCAATGATTATTAAGGAGTGGGTAATTTCCTTCTTCAGAAAAATTCTCATACAGATTTTTAGGGTAATTTTCAGATTCCAAAATATTTTCTTCGGCTTTTGAATCTAAAATATCCGGGAGTGATGCACTCGTACTTTCACTTTTTTCAGACATTCGCGAGGGTTGGGATATTTTACATTTTACAATATTATTTACGATATCGATAACGGTTTCGAATTGTTCCGAATTAATGGAAGATAACTTTATAATTTGCTTACAGTTTGATGACGGATAATTAACTGTAGTATTCTCTGGGCTGCTAGCGACTTCTTTCTGGTTGACTCCGTTGGTGAGTGCTTTTCTTTTCTCTGCGTTGTCAATCTGGGTACTGGTTGAGCTGACTCTGTTTCTTTTTGATTGCAGGAACCAGTGCCGGATTTTTGTTTTATTTTTAAGTTTATTTTTAGATTTGTTTTTTGTTATTAATTTATTTTTAAGTTTTTTATTTTTATTCTTCTTTATCAAATGTTTGCAGTCTTCTGCAATAAAGATTTGATTTCGTAAACGTTTGTTTAATTTCTCTTTAATTATTCGAATTATTTTAGCCACGATTTTTATAACTTAGATGAAAATTATTAGCTCTATTAAGAATTTAATCAATTAATTGCGAGCTCAAAAAAAAATTTTATTTTTCACACGATTTGAAAAAAAATATTTTACGAAAATTTCAACATTAATTTTAAAAAATTTACTTCCGAAGGTTTTTTTGTTCGGGCGCCAATTTGTTGCGAGTGTAATTCGTTAATTCGAACTTACCTCAACAAATAAGATAATTTCTTTTATATTATCTTTTATTAATATTTCACGTTAATTATTACAACACTTCGAAATTATACTTAATACTATTTCTTAAGACTAATGAAACCTAATGTTCACAATAGCTAGTGTGAACCCTAACTTGTCTACTTGACTGTAGGTTTAGGAATGATCATGTCTTCCAAATGAGGACACGACATCACCTTCGTTTTCATTGTTTTATCTAATATGGCCGACCAAAAAGGTGGCGTGATACAGAACATCCGCCAAATATGATGACACGATATAGTCAGCATATCTGGTGGTGTCTGATCGTGAGAAGCAATTCGGAATATAGACAGCTATTATTCTAAGAATTAAGAATAATAGTTGCCTATATTTTGTTCGACACGTTTCTGTAGACGAACTGATTTGTCTGCAGAAACGGGATGGAACACATTGACCATAATTTTTCTGCAGCGCATATATACGTCCAAGGTACAGACAAAGTCATATTCTCAGCCCCAAAAATAAGAGGTGTGTACATGGTCAAATATGAAATTGTATCAGTGTCAACCGTCTATATAATAGAACCCCAAGACAAACTAAATAAAATATGTCCCTATAATAATAACTCAAATAAAATGGCATGCATGCCCAATATAAATTCCCAAGATGAATGGATGGAATTTGAAATAGAAGAGGAAGTGATAGAGGAAACTCAGGAGGGGAATGAAGAGAACGAAGAGAATAATAATAATACAAATAAAACACAAAATAACACAGCACATAATAATATAGAAAATCAAGATCACGATCATATAATAAATCCTAATGATACAAACAAAAATATTAATTCACAACAACATGAAATGAATGAGGATATAGGAATCAATATAAATAATAATAACATAATAGATGAATATAATATAACAAGTGACAAACAGGAGCCTAATAAAAGAACAGATAATACAAAGATAGATAAAAAATTAAAATGGCATAGAAGATTAGGACACCTGTCAGGGAAAAATTTAAAGTTTTGGTAAAGGTCTCAAGAGGTATTTCTCCTGGAATTACTTTTTGTGATGACAAGTTCAGCCTTTGTGAGGTATGTGTAAAAGCCAACTCCAGAAGATTAGGGCATAATGGAACTAGCACACGACCAGAGAGGAAACTTGAGCTTGTTTCGTCAGACACAATGAGCCCCTTTTTGCCAGGTGTATATGGTGAAAAATACGTTTTAATTTTTGTGGACCATGCCACAAAATACACTTTTGTTTCCACTATCGAAAAAAAATCCATGGTTTCCGAAGAATTCAAAAAATTATATTTAAAACTAAAATCGAAATTCCTGGATCATCCCATAGCTACCCTAAGATGCGATAACGCTCGGGAATATTTAGATTTAAATATGAAATCATTCTGTGAGAACAATGTAAACCTCGAGCCAGTCATCCGGTATTCACAGGAGTTGAATGCAATTGCCAGAAGGCAAAATCAGACAATTATGGCTAGGACGAGGGCTGTGCTATTTGACTCGAACCTAGATTTCAAATTCTGGTCATTGGTTGTTGTGACGGCTGTTTATATCATAAACAGGAGCCCAACTAGGGTGAATCCCGATAACAAAACCCCTTTTGAGATGTTTTACAGCACAAAGCCAGACATATCAAATATGAGAGTTTTTGGATCTCTCGCTCATAGGCACATCCCCATAGAAGTTTGTCAGCAATAGGCTACAAGAAACAAAAGAAAATATGCCAACATAGAACACCCTAAATTGACTCAGAGATCCGACAGAGGAATTTTTGTAGGATATACCAATAGTGGGTATTGTATTAGGGACCCATTAATGGAGAAATTGCACGTCACTTGAGATGTCAGGTTTGACAAAACAAAAAATATAATAGAACTTTGTAACACAAATGATAATAATAACACAAATAAACACATAATACAACACGATAATGATACCATAGATACCCCCGTAATACTAAACCTATTTAAATCACGATACAAGAATTATATTGAGGACCACATTCCACAAAAATGAGAGGATGTTGAAAACAATCCTTTTAGGGAGGAATGGCTTCAAGCCATAAATGACAAGCTGAATTCATTGTCTGATATGGGGGAGTGGGAAGTCGTCCTGAAAGAAAGGAATGTGAGGTTGGTAGATACCAAAAGGTGTTTCACCACAAAACCCAACAACTTAGGTGTTCACATACCAAAAGCCAGGCTGGTTGCGCAGGGTTTTAAAGATCTCACTCACTATTCCTTAACCGAAATATATGCCCTGGTAATCCAGTACTGGTTGATCAGATGGGTACTGTCAGTTACCAACAAGTACAGTTTAAATATTATACAATTCGCTATCAAAACAGCTTTCCTAAACTCGGAAATAACATACCCAATATTTATATCTTTCCCAAAGGGCTGCCAAATAGGCGACAATAAATGCCTAAAACTTATAAAATCCATATATGGACTTAAGACTTCACCGAGGAGCTGGTACGATCTGTTGAACTCTCCAGTAGTTCAAGCTGGTTTCATCCAGTCAAAAATCGATCGATGCTTGTATATCAGACAAGATAGAACAGGTGCGATGGCATTCTTAATAGTCTATGTGGACGATATGTGGTTGGCAAGCAACCACGATGAGTGGACGCAAGATTTGATAAACACATTTAATAAACATTTGACATTAAAAATAGAACATAATCCTACTTTTTTAGTTGGGTTTGAGATAAACTGTGATATATCACGAAAACAAATAACTCTCACACAACACAGATACATTGATAAGATTCTCCAAAAATTTGGAATGACCGAAAGCAAACCCACTTCAACACCTATGGAGACTGGGTTACAACTTAAGAAACCTACCAATGGAATTGACGATACCAAATTTAGGGCTATGATTGGGAACCTGCTATATGTAGCAAGACTTACCCGCCCGGATATTGCATTTGCCGTCAATTACCTATCTCGTTTTCAGACTTCCTCTAACAATGAAATTAAGAATTATGTTCGTCGTATCATTAGATACCTCAAAACTACACGTGACTTTTCTCTAGACTTCCATTCTGACCAAACTCAAATAAAAGCATTTGTCAATGCGTCGTATGCACCCGAAGTAGACGATTCACCCGTTGATATTAACAATTTGTAGAAAGGGTGTTCCACCACAAGTTTCATGATATTCGTTAACAGAGACTTGCTAAATTGGGCCGTTCACCGGCAACATATGGTTGCAACTTTGTCAACTGCAGCCAAATTAATTGCATTTAATGATGCACTCGACGACATCTATGTGGTCTGGAGACTTATGGAAAGCGTTTTCTCTATAACTGACCCAGTGCAAGTATATGAGGACAATATATCTGCATCACGCAATGCATCGGGGGGAGGCCAGAAATGATCCAGGTCTCTTGCGATCAAATGCTATGCTCTGTTGGAAGCATTCCAACAAAAACTAATAGTTTTCAACGATATTAGGTCTACCAATCAAGTTGCTGACATATTAACGAAAGCACTTGATCGGAAAACTTATCAAAGAATTGTTACGAGAATCCTCCAAGCAAGTCAATTTTTTAGCCAATAGTCTTCATAGACATAACCCTGCAAAATTTTTGATATCTGGTTATGGACTGTGGATGAGCGTCGGTCTTTTAGCACCTATAGTAAACCTAGTAGTCCATAATTTTGTTTTCACAATTTCATGTCACACACATTTCAATAGGTTCCCTGTCACTGCTCTGTCTTTCTTACTGACATCAGCATCCCCTATATATATCCTACTGATTCCAATAATAGAATACTTATCCAAACCAACACGATTAATTATAGCTATACATAGATATTAATACTTTCCTTTCACAGCTGACAATGAGAAGAAATTGATCTCTTCGACCGATTGTATACCATAATAATTTAATTTTACACATCATATTTATAAGATGTGACATTAAAACACAAGGTTAAATGCATACCTTATGTTAATTATTACACAATATATAAGATAAATTATTCACTTTACATGTACCTGCACATTTTAATAGTACAATATCAAAAATACTAGTCAACAACAAATTTTATATTTATATCAGTTTTTTCAGCAATTTTGCAATTTTTATATTCTATGTGTGTTTAATAATTTTGACTGCTATTGCTTATTTTATTTTTTTATATATATTATGTGATACTATACCGAAAGTTATATATTCGTTCGTCAGTTTTGAATCGCAGGGGGTTGTTGGGATGCGATTCCCTCACTCCCTCACAAACATATAATCTGAACTTAGACTCAAACTGTATATGACATAATTATAACATTTTCACTTTTCATATGAGGCGACACTGATCGCCGGTTTAACCTTTTTCCCCCACTGCTCGACGGGGGTTGTTCTCCATTTGTCAGTCATTATCATCGTGATGTTGTGAATAAATTGTTTTCAAAATGAAAGTTTGTTTTCACTCTTTTTGCATCAAAAGATCTTAACTCACCTCAATACTTTTCTAACAAAAATCCACCTAGAATCTATTTTTTTAGTATACTTAGGTCCTTTAACATAATCCCAATCACTATCTTTTATAGATTTTAATTCTTTATCAATAGCTTTTAACCACTCAGTTTTATTTTTACATTTGAACACATTGATGTGAGGAGTACAGAACGAGGATCGAAAGAACTTGAGACTTTTTACTTTAACGACATTTTATTGCGGACTAAAATACATTTCACAAACGAAATACAAAATGGCGAAGCAACAGCGTTATCGGTTTGAGAATAGTAGGGGAAGCACTTTGTGATGAGTGTATGTGTGACATATATATATAATGTGATAGTGATGATGATGAAGAAAGGGAGAAGGTGGGATTTCCGTTACAACACCCCCCTGAAATTTTACCGTTTGAGTTCTTCATCATATTGTACCCTGAAAGTAAACGAATTATTATTATTTGTGAAAAAATTTTAAGTACAGAAATAATATATGCATAATAAAAAAAATTAAAAAAAATTATTGACATTGTATTATTCGAACATTATTGTGGTAACTTTAGTTCGTAAAATAATTTTATTATGCTGTGCTTCGAGAGAGAAAAAAAATTAATCGAATAAGATAAATAAATACAATAAATAAATAGTATGGTAGCATGCATGGAATATTCAATATTAATATATGATATAAAAATGGTAGTATGCAAAAAAAAAAGAAAATTATTAAAGTATAAAAATTAGTAACATGCAAAAAAATATTCAAATATTGTGTATATGAGACGATTCATTCATCGTATATTTCGAATAGAGAGAAAAAAAATAAAAAGGAAAAAAAATATTTACAAACATATATTACATTAAAGGGAAAAAGAGAAAAAAAATTGACAAAGGTATTTTCGATTACGAGTTTATTGAATTTGAAAGAACGTTACGTTTTGTATCTTATCTAAATAGTATGACATGTAGAGGATTGTAGAATAATATACGTTGCATCGTTTATTATCTTTCCTATGTTGCTATTGTATTTGAACTGGCATCTAACATGTTTTACGATAAGGCAAACTTTTCGATTTATCTTAATTGTGGTCATGTAATGGGTTTTAATCTTTATTGTGTTTATTGTTGGTGGATTTTCTTTCATCATTCGTGTGGGAATATTTCGTGTATTTCTCTCATGCCTGTTTGAAGAAGTATAGGGTTTTTATTATACGAATTGTAGGGTTTATTCTTGCTCGATTTTAATGCTGTTTTCTTTGTTGCAATTTTCGAGAAATCTAGTATCTATTTCTTGCAAGAATTTTCTAGTAAAAGGTATTGTTAAGTACTACTTTTGTAATAATTGAAGGTTAATTTTTCAGCAACTATTTTCATGTTACGACTTGTATTTTGAAGGGAAAATTTCCAACATATTATTAATTTGAAATAAACGAATTATTATTATATTATGTGTATATATTAGTGTCATTCAATATTTTGACAATAATATTCTCAAATTTTGAACGATCCAAAGATTTGGTCAAAATGTTGGCCAATTGATTTTCAGAACTAACAGTTCTAAAAAATATTATTTTTTCTTCTAATGCTTCTAATATCGAGTAGCATTTAATCATTAGAGCTCTAGATTTTTTCTGACTACCCACTGAACATATTTTTTGTGTTGAAATATTGTCTTCCATTATATCTACGATCAATTTTTCCCCCAAAATTTCATAATTCATGTGTTGTACAACTTTTACTGTATCCAAGGTGTCAAAAACTGCAATTATTTCTGCTGCAGTACTTGATGAGGCGTGAATAGTTTGCTTAGAGCAATTCCACTCCACCAAGTCTCCATTAGCAAATAACATAAATCCAGTTATTGACTTACCCTTTTTGAGATTATTTAATTCAATATTTGTTTCGTCGACTTGGGGTGCATATGAGGCATCAATATAAGCCTGTATGCCATCCCCTTCCGATTTATATATTATATTATAATTTTTTGTTGTATTGACGTATCTAAAAATTATTTTTACGTAATTCTTGAGTGTGTCATTAGAATTATTTTGAAAATGGGAGAAAAAATTTACTGGGAACAATATGTCCGGCCTTGTAAGTCTTGCTAAATATAATAGCCCTCCTATCATTGACCTATATTCAGTATCGTCTCTACCATTTTCTATTTTATCTATTTTCAAGCCCGTTTCCATAGGGGTATTGGTGTTTTGTAATTCTGAAATTCCAAATTTCTTTAGCATTTTGTCTATATGTTTATATTGTGAGAGTATTATTGTATTATTTTCGATATTTCTTATTATTTCTAGACCTACAAAGAATCTAGGATTATTTATTATGGTAATTGTAAAGTCTTTTTGCAATTCCTCATTTATTTTTGTAATGGATAGCTGCGAGTTTGACGCAATTAATATGTCGTCCACATATGTTAAGAAATATATTTTTTCATCATTATTTATTATTGTATAAAAACATCTATCACTTTTGGTTCTAGTAAAGCCCATATCCTTCACTTTCATGTCCAATAAGTCATACCACGATTTGCTGGATGTTTTCAATCCATAAATTGATTTTTTTAATTCGAGTACCTGGTTTGTATTTATATTTATCCCTTCGGGTCTCCTTACAAAAATAGGTTTTATTATTGGTGAGTTTAAATATGCGGTTTTCACGTCATATTGTACCATTATTAGTTTTTCTTTATTAACTATAGATAAGAACAATCTTATAGTTCCAATTTATGCTACCGGGCCATGGGTTTTGGCAATACCATATTCGGTTCGATCTTTAAAAACTCTCGCCACAAGTCTCACTTTTGGTTTTGGATTACCAAAATCATCAAATTTTATTGTAAAAATCCATCTCGTATCTATAAGTTTCTGGGGATCGTAATCTACTATTTCCCATACCTTCATGTCATCGAGAGAATTGAATTCGTCATTTATGGCCTTAATACAATCCTCCCTAAATGGGTTTGTATTTATTTCAGAAAAGGTTTTTGGAATCTTATCCTCTATATATATTTTATTGTATTTAATGTTGATATTCATAATAATTGGGTTGATTATCCCTAAATCATATTCATAATCTGCTGATTTTATTGTTAGGGGTTTATTATTTATTTGTAATGATTTTATATTTTGTGTTTCGTCCATTTTTACATCACATGAAATATATGATTTTGTGTTATAGGGGTCTCTAAGACAGTATCCCGTATTTGTATAGCCCATCATTATATTTTTCTCTGCCCTATGTGCTCGTTTCAGGTCGATTTTATTTTTTGATTTTGATTTTGCCTTTGTAGCATTCTGTCTTCTGACTTCCATAGGTATATGTCTATATGTTAATGCCCCGAAGACTTTAAGATTTTTTAAATTTGGTTTTTTCCCATAGAACAATTCATAGGGTGTTTTAAATCCTTCATTTGCTTTTGTGGGGGATCTATTAATTAAATAAGCTGATGTAACCACAGCATAGGACCAATATTTTATGTCAAGATTGGCATCAATTAACATGGCTCGTACTCTCCTCATTAAAGTTTGATTCTGCCTTTTGGCAATACCATTTAACTCTGGCAAATACGGTACCACATAATCCATTGTTATGCCAATCTCATTACAATAATTTATTATTTTGGCATCTGTATATTCCTTCGCATTATCACATTTTATAGTACCTATAGGGTATTCAGGGAATTTGTTTTTCATTGATACTATAATATTTTTAAATTCATTTGTCACTTGGCTCTTATTGGCAATAGGCATGACAAAAGTGTATTTAGAAAAATGGTCTATGAATGTTAAAATATATTTTTGGTTTGCCACAGAGGGCGTAAACGGACCCATAATATCTGAGGACGCTATCTCCAATTTCCTGGTTGGTTTAGTCCTAATTCCCATATGCCCTAATCTTGAGTTATTGGCAATACAACATATTTGGCAATTTACAAAATCTTCATCCCTAAAGTTTAGATTTTTGGGAATGCCGACTGCTAAAGTTTTTAATTTTTGCAGATATCTGGCATTTAAATGCCCAAGCCTCCTATGTATTATCAATTTTTTATTAATATTATTATTTATTTGTGTTTTATTATTATCGATATCATTTTTATTTCTTTCTTCTATTATTTCCTCATTTTCACCCCCCTGTGGTGATTCAGTATTCGTATCATCATCTTGAATTTCTAGTTCTACTGTAAAATCATCCCATTCATCGTCTATATTCTGAGTGACTGGGGTACATATTATATTTTGAGCATTCTTATTACTATTTTCTATTAGTGTTTTATTATTATTTTCGATATTGTAATATATATAAAAAATTCCTTCCTCCTTTTTTGCAGTCATAATTATTTCTGCATTTTCAATGAAGTAAATATTTGCAATATCTTTTTGTTGATCGATATTGATTATTCCAGTGTTTGTTATTTTTATTGCTGAAATAATATCTAGGTTCAGATCTGGCACATAATGGACATCATTCAATTCTATCAATGACTGAATTTTATTAAGATTTTCGACTTTGATCACCATTCTACCTGTATGAGTGGCGTATAAAAAAGTATTTTTTCCCGCACATTGCAATTTTATTGAAGTTACAAATTTTTTAACATCTACTAATTTATTAAAATCAGACGTTAGATATACCTCTGCAGCCCCATCCAAAATTGCTTTGTGGTTCAACATTGTATAATTTTCATTATTATAATATTTATTATTATTAATTAATTCATTCAACAACCATTCGTTATTATTTTGATTGAATTTTTTGATCATGCAAGACATTTTCACTTGCTGTTCCGCATTATCCTTTTTGTTATTATTAGGTTGATTTACATTCGTTTTTGGGGGATAATTTCCTTGAGTATTATTAGAATTATCATTATTATTTTTTAGTTGTGGATTATTATTACCACAATTTTGTGCTATGTGCCCAAATTGCCCACATTTGTAACATTTCGTATTATTTTGATTGTAATTTCTACCATTTCCTCTATAGTTATTACCTCTATAATTCGAGTTACCCCTATAATTATTTCCTCTATAATTTCCATTATTATTATTCCCATTATTATTCGTATTATTATTTTGGTTTTGGTTTATTTCATTACCATTACCATTACTATTACCATTATTATTAAAATTATTTCTATTACCATTTCTATAACCATTATGACCATTGCCATTACCTCTATAGTTATTCCTACCTCTATAATTATTATATCTTCCCCTATAATTATATCTATTGTTATTTCCATTATTTCTAAAATTATTGTTTGATTGATTATTATTATTACTATTCTGCTTTTTTAAGGTCTGATCCCTAAATTTTTGGTCAGAGTCCTCTCTCAATATTCTCTTAAAGTTATCTATATTTTTTTCATTTTGAGGTAAATTTTCAAATTGCATTTTTGCAATTGCCTGCTCGTAGCATAAAGCTAATTGCAAATTTTCCAATTCCTCTGCTTCAGTAACTTCTTTACCACTGTCTCTTACGTCGGTTACTAATTCATCCCACTTTTTTAAAAAACCTTTCATATTTCCTCCGGGTTAAAATCTAAATTCCATCCACTTTGCCTTCGCTATATTAGCTGTGACCGAAGTTTTAATGCCATAAATATTATCTAATTTTTTTAACATTAAAATTGCAGTATTAGTCCCTTATTTGCTTAGTAATTTCATTTGACACTCTTTCCAATACAAATGCTTTAGCATTATCTTGCATTTTGCAATAATTCATCATATTCCTATCGGGTCTGAAATTTAGATCATCTATGTGATTAATATATGATTGTAAAAATTCGTGTTCTCCGAAAATATCGTAGTATCCAGCTCCCCTTATGGCTGAAATAATCATCCTACGCCAATCTAAGTAATATTTCCCATTGAATACTTTTCCCAAGGGTGCTTGTATGGGTTTAATTTCATTTGGGGATGCCATATTTTCTTTGATTTTTCTAAAACCTAACACACTATTTTCACTATTAACTATAGCTATATATTTTTTATTCTCTATTGACCCTTTTTCAATTTGTTTTATTAAATTTTCCTCTTTTTTATTCGTTTTTTTTAGTTCCTTTTCTCTATTCTCTTTTTTATTTATTTCGTTATTATCCAGTTTTTATTATTTAATTAATTAAAGAATCTATTCATAAATTTATCCTTCGATTTTTCAGAACTATAAATTCTGTTCGAAAAATAATTTACTGACGATTCTAAAATTTTAATATACTTTAAACTGCTAATATCTTCAATTCTTCCGGATATGTCTACTACAAATGATTCCAATATTATCTCTCCCGTGAAATATTTAACATATGGTAAATTATAAGTTTCAATTTTTATATCAATTACTTTTTCACCTTCAAACTTTTTTATTAATTCCTTTAAATCCTCCTTTTCAATATTATACTCTCCAATTTTTCCTTCAAACAAATTTATTGTAGGGGACATAAACGATTACTAAGTTTTTTACTCTTCTTGCCTCAGTTCAAATACAATAATTGCACAAACATGAAAAATAATTAACTTCAACAAATATTACCTTTACAAAAAAAATTTTTACCTTAATATTTCTGTTGTGTCGACAAATGATTTCTATTTTCAATGCTCCGCTGACTACCGCTGTACTTCCTGCTTGAATTTTGTTTTGAGTTGGCTGAAAAATTTGGGTCTTCGATGTATGGATCTACGGTGAATCCTCGATGATGGGAGCAGGTTTCCTTTGGCTGTTCTCACGATCTCTTTGACGGTCCTTACTGGATTTAGCGTTCGATGACTTCCAGGATTGGCCGTTATTAAGTCTGGAACTTCAGCTTCTAATTTTCGATTTAATTTTGAATTTTTCAAAAATTGAAAATAAATTAAAATTTGAGTTTAAAATTCTTGAAAAAACACGGTAAATACTTCGTGTATTACTCAAGAGAAAACATGAAAAAATTTTCACACAACAGTAAATTAATTCAAAAAAATATTAATTCATCAATTCAGGATTTTTCAAGTCTCTCCTCAAAGTTCTACCACAGCGATGGCTACCATGATGTGAGGCATACAGAACGAGGATCGAAAGAACTTGAGACTTTTTACTTTAACGGCATTTTATTGCGGACTAAAATACATTTCACAAACAAAATACGAAATGGCGAAGCAACAGCGTTATCGGTTCGAGAATAGTAGGGGAAGCACTTCGTGATGAGAGTGTACATGTGACATATATATATAATGTGATAGTGATGATGATGAAGAAAGGGAGAAGGTGGGATTTCCATTACAACACACATCATCTAAATTTTCAGGTACTTCGTTTAATTTACACATCATAGAGAAATACTTCGTTTTAATTACTTCGGGTTTATCTTTAGGATTAATTATTTCTAATTCATTTTCAATTTTAGACTTACTGAAAGTTGTGTTAATGAATTTGACTTTCTTACTTTTGAACACATAGTTAGTTTCTTCTTCTAAATTATGTTTATTTGTGTTATATTTGTTTTGTATATAATTGTCCGAAATACCTCCTGCAAAGTCAACTTCAGGGACTTGCTCATTTTCATCCCACGTATTAGTGTCAAAAGTAGAAAACCATTTTTCCAAAAATAATCTAATGGAAATTTATCCTTAAACATTAAAAATTCTAAAAATTTAACATCACTACATCTACATAATTTACCTGTTATTGGATTTAAAATTTGCCACAACTCAGCATTACATCCAACGAGAATACATAATTCTCCACGGCTTTCTAACTTTTTAACATTTTGTTTTTCGTAAGGTATTTTTCAGTATTCGACCTAGCCAAATTGATGAATATACTTTATTGTAGGAACTTTATTCCGAAGTAACTCATATGGGGTTTTAAATCCCAACTTTTTATGAGGTAACCTATTGTGAATATGGACAACTTGGTTTAACGCAAGTTCCCAAAACTCAATAGGTAACCCACTATCAATGAAAAGAGCTCAAATTTTCATGAGTAAAGTTCGATTTACTCTTTCTGCCACAGCATTAAGTTGAGGAGTATCAGGAGGACAAGTCTCGACAATGATACCCTAATCTGCAATAATTTTCTTCATAGACACACTCAAATCTTCTTTTTGCTTTGTCACATAGACTTTTTCATTATTTTCACAAATTTTTAAATCTAAAATCCAATAATTTTGAAATTTATGTCCACACAGGATAATTTAACCAGTTTTTTTATTTATTATTTTACAATGAGTATTCTTAAATACTGCATTGTAACCAAGTTTTGTTATTTTATGTAACAAAAATAAATTATCACTCATTTCTTTTGAGTAATTTACATTTTTCAACTCAAGTGTTTTTTATTAGCACAAGAAATGATTTTTGATTTCTTTAATTTTTGAACATTTCTCATAAATTTAAGATCGGACACAAAGTAATTTGTAGCTCCTGTATCATTAAGAAAACGAATTTCATTTCTCACCTGTTCATTAATATACATAAACTTAGTAAATTTTGATTTGGTTTTTAAAACCATCGCTTTACCTTTCTGGTTTGGAGACTGCCTCCTAGACAAACTTGAACAGTTGGACAAACCAGAACTTGACACAGAGGAAGATGACGACGAACATCTTCTTGTCAAACAAGCACCATGACGTTTACTCTTCTTATTTTGCTTATGTGAACGCTTGGATTTATGGCACGACTTATGTAATTTCTCTCTGCGTTCACCTTTGTTGTGGAACTGACCAGAAATTTTATGCGTTTTGGACTGACTGGAAGAATTGCGAATAGGCTCCAATCTAGTGTTGGCTTTACATTCCACCACTAGATGGCCACGTCTATTTCATTTATAACATTTGCGAGTTGCTAGGTCAAACTTATTCACTTCATTACTTTCTCCTGCAAAATCAAACTTCTAATTAAAATTGCCACTAAGTCTTTTTCTTTTAAAATTTGGATTATTATGTTATAATAAATTGTTAACTTACGAGATAATTCTTCAAATTCTTTTAACCATTCTTTTAATTCGATGTTTTTAGGATTAAATGTCACAAAAAAATTTAAAAATATTAAGTAAGATCTCAAGAGGAATTCCTTCTGGAATTAATTTTTGTGATGACCAGTTCCGGCTTTGTGAGACATGCATGAAGGCCAATTTTAGGCATTTAGATCATAATGGAACTCGCACACGTCAAAATAGGAAACTTGAGGTAGTCTCATCAGACACAATTTGCCCATTCTCATCAGGAATCTTTGGTGAAAAATATGTATTGATCTTTGTGGATCATATGACCAAGTACACGTTCGTTGTACAAATTGAGAAAAAATCGATGGTCTTCCAAGAATTTAAAAAACTATATCTAAAATAAAAATAAAAATTTCCAGATTGTCCAATTGCAACTTTGCGATGTGACAACGCTTGTGAATATTTTGACACACAAATGAAGTCCTTTTGTGATGAAAACAGTGTAATATTTGACCCTGTGGTGCCATATTCCCCAGAATTGAATGCGATTGCCAAAAGACAGAATCAAACAATTATGTCCCGCGTTAAAGCTATGCTTTTTGACGCAAATTTAGATTTTAGTTTCTGGTGCCTAGCCGTCATTGCAGCTGTTTATACTTTAAACAGAAGCCCTACTAGGGCAAATAAATATAACTTAACACCATTTGAATTTTTTTTATGGTCACAAACCAGACATTTCAAATCTTAGAATTTTTGGAACACTGGCTCACCAACATATCCCAATAGAGATTAGACAGCAACAGGCTAGTAAAAATAAAAGAAAATCTATTCAATGTGAACACCCAAAACTAACACAGCAATCAGAAAAAGGCATTTTTGTTGGATATACGACAACAAGCTATTGCATAAGGGATCTAATAAATAACAAGTCACACGTCACTTGTGATGTTAGGTTTGATGAGACTAAATACAACTAAATAAAGATGATAATAATAATAAAACGGATAATCTGGTCATAGAATATGAAAACAACCCTGAAGAAACTCCAGTTTTGTTAAATTTAATTAACACCAGGAGTAGCCTATACATTGATGATTGCATCCCTCAAACTTTCGACAAAGTGCAAATAAATCCTTTTCATGACTAATGGCTCTCTGGCATTCAAGATGAGCTTGAATCCTTAGCTGAAATAGTATCTGGGAAATTGTCCCAAAACTGAAAAATGTTAGATACGTTGACACAAAATGGTGTTTGACAAAACACAATAATTTGGGTATACATATACCAAAGGCTAGACTAGTCGCCAGAGGTTTTAAAGATTCAACAAATTACTTATTATCTCAAACATACGCTCCAGTAGTCCAGTATTGGTTAATCCGTTTGGTACTGTCCATAGCCAATAAATTTAGCTTAAATCTATTACAATTCGATATTAAAACAGCTTTTTTAAATTCAGAAATCACATAACATATTTACATTACATCACCCAAAGACTCCCAATTAGGTGAAAACCAATGCCTAAAATTAATAAAATCCATTTATGGACTTAAAACATCGTCTAAAAGTTGGTATGATTTATTGAACTCAAGGGTAGTTCAAGTTGGCTTCATCCAATCAAAAATTGATCGTTGCTTATATACAAAGCAAGATAGCACAGGCACTATGGCCTTTTTAATTGTCTATGCAGACGACATGCTTCTTGCTAGCAATAATGATAATTGGACGAATAATTTAATATCAGTTTTTAAGACATACTTCCCGGTTAAAGTGGAACCTGACCCAAAATTGTTTGTAGGTTTTGAAATTAACTATGATAAAATACAAAAAACAGTCACCTTAACCCAATTTAGATATATTGATAAGATGCTACAAAAATTTAAGATGACTGATGCAAAACCCATATCAACGCCTATGGAGACAGGCTTGAAAATAAATAAACCCACAAATGGCACGGATGATACCAAATTAAGGGCAATGATTGGAATTTGTTGTATGTTGCGAGATTAACGAGACCAGACATCGCATTCTCAGTGAATTACTTCTCTCATTTTCAATCTGCATCCACACCTGAAATAAAAAATTATGTTCGAAGGATTATCAGGTATTTGAAGTCCACTCGGGACTATGCCTTGGTCTTCCATTTGGACAAATCCTAAATAAAAGCTTTTGTCGACGCATCATATGCCCTTGATGTTGAAAACACATTAATAGATATAAATAATTAGGGGAAAGGGCACTCCATTTCCAGATACATTATTTTCGTTTGCGGTGACTTACTTAACTGGGCTGTTTATTGACAAAGAACAGTTACAGACTTGTCAACTGTAGCTGAGCTTATTGTATTACATGAAGCACTTGACAATATCACTGTTGTCTGGAAATTAGTGGAGAGCATATTTTCTGTAACCAAACCCGTACAGGTGTTTGAGGATAATATCTCAGCATCACGGATTGCATCAGGGGGCAACCAGAAGCAATCCAGGTCTCTCGTGATTAAGTGTTATGCCTTATTGGAGGCCTTCTAACAAAAAATCATTACCTTTAATGACATACGTTCCTCTGATCAATTGGCAGACGTTCTTACAAAAGCCCTTGATTAGAAAACACATGAAATTTCAATTTCTGAGATACTCCGCGTAAGTCAACTTTTTAGATAATTTGTTTTATTAACTTTTCAAAATTTCTGATGTTCTGGGATTGAACTGCGGATGGATGCCATTCATCTAACATCTGTCGTAAACTTTGTGGTTCAAAATTTTGTTACAAACACAATCTTATTTTAAATTTTATTTCATTAGGTTCGCCGCAGCTGCTCTGCCTCTTTTATTGGTATTCAGTATCCCTTTATGTTTCCATTGTTTCCAACAATAGTCTACATCCTACAACTCAATTCTATACACACACGAATAATTTTATATATATATCTTGAGGCATCCGAACTGGGGAAAGATTGAACTCGTATTTTTCTATTTTTTGTATTTCTTTCAGTTTCTATTATATTCTTTCCTCACGTTTTTTCCCAAGACATAACCTACATTCTACCTTCTCGTTCACTCATATACTTATCGTAAATTCGCCGTCTCTTTTTCCATACTGTCCGCACTTTCAGATAAAACGGCGTCTACTTTTTTCTATACTTGCCGTTCCACGTTCTTACCTATTTTATATAATATGATAATGTAACTGCACACGAATGGTAACAATTCGATTCCAATTAGGTATTCCCCAAAGTACGTTCCTTTTCTTTCTCGATTCGTCTTCATTCTTGATTTTTAGAAGACGAATCAGTCTGTCAATGACCATGAATTAAGTTACTCGTTCCTCTTCTCGCGAAATGAGAGGGAACGCGTCTTTCTTTTTTCGCTGTTAACTATTGCAATCAGAACCCTCGCTGGCGAATAAATCCTATTAGATGCAGTCGTCATCCTGAAAAACGTCTACTGGAGTTTGGTTTCCGCCGTTCATAATTAGTTTGCCGGATATGGAATTGGTTGTTATCATTCGTCTGGAGATGTGCCACGTTCGTAATGTCAGAGTCAACTTGTAATAAACGAAGTTTTGCGGCAACAATACTTTTATTTCCCTGTCGGCCAACAGGTAAAATATTACAATTTTCTCAATGTAATGTGGAGTAGGGGTTTCGGAGAGCACCGGGCGACGGGCCTATTGTAGGGTATTTCTCATCGGGTGAAGTATTACGTACACTAGGGAGTCTGTGGGGTTGAACCATGACCGTATATATTTATCCTCCTTACATGTGGGATGTATTCTTCGTTTATTTTAGGGATTCTTCTTACTGATTTTACCTTTTTTTATATTCTTTCTAACTTTTTGTTCTTTTGCTGTCCTACTAATCATTCTGGTCCTAGTATATCTAGCCCCGCCTGGTAATTGTGATGTTCCCGGATGTCACAATCTAATTACGATGAACAAACATAGATTCTCTCCAACCATATCACAGCATTGATACATAATTTTTTATAATGCATGTTTATTTCAATAAATGCACACACCATAATAAATTAAGATTACCTACACATACATCTAAACACAATTTTATACACAATCACCCATTCACTATTTCAACAAATTTCCGCTAGATGTCAGCCACTTTAATCTTAAATGTTGATTTAATCAAACTTGCTCATCCCTGAGTGCAGAACCTGTTCAATTACATTCAGTTCTTGGTTCTTGGAATCTTGCTATTTACAGCTCTTTTATGTGATAATCAGTTATTATAGTTTGTTCTTGTTCAAATTTCAGGTCCATCATGAATGGACCTAATAAAGTTTGGTCTAAGTAAACTTCTCATTTTTCTTGTGTTTTACCTCGATTCCATTGCATTTTAACTCAAAATAACCAACATTAAATCCTAATAGAAATGTTAGGAATTGATCTCACTTATTTTACTTGTGTTTAGTATAGTTCAACTCACTCCACCTTGCCTATTTGGTCCATCCTACATAGTAATAAGTGTAGTGAGATAAATATAAAAGAACGTGGTTTTCACATTCTTCGCCATTAACCCAATGACGTTGTTCGTTATTTCTCGTAACAAACTTGTCCGTGTTGTCTGTGTTTGTGTAAGTTGGTAACATTTTGATAGGTCTGGTCTACTGACGTCGTTAAGTTTATCAATGACGTCAGTAGTATAAAAATGTCTTTTATCGTATGTCAGGTGTCAGGGTCACGCACTGAACAATGGTCATTTCCCATATATCACCGATCATTTCACTCAAATGCCTATATTTGACAATAGTAGGCTCGGGCCGTATGTCAGGTTGCATACCTGACATACGGTCCAAATAGGCCTACTATTGTCAAATATAGGCATTTGAGTGAAATGATCGGTGATATATGGGAAATGACCATTGTTCAGTGCGTGACCCTGACACCTGACATACGATAAAGAGACATTTTTCTACTACAACACAACAACAACACACGTGTCCTTCGTTATTTTGAAATTTTTACAAGTCCAGATATCTGTGACGTTGGAAATATTTTTGAAATTTTTACAAGTCCAAATATCTGTGACGTCAGAGCTAATATTTTTGAAATTTTTACAACTCCAGAATTATATATCCCCTCTCCCCTTTCCGCTGGATCTTGATTACCTATATAGTAGCGCCATCTTTATTCGATATCGATAATTTCTATTTAATAAATTTTTTACCTTTGCTGTGATTCGAACAGGTGACATCCAAGTGATGAAAACTGCGACGTAGACGACTGAGCTATGAGAGAGATTATAATGGAAGTGAAAGGAGATGAGCTGATAACTCGAACGTTTTTTTAATTTATTCTATTTTACATTTTGCTTTTGATGCGTTCCAAGAAATATAGTATACTGTTTGAGGAAAACAACTTTTTTATGACGATATGATAGCTACCTAGTCGACCTCATAAATTATTTATATATTGGTTTTATTAGATGTTCATTTCTTCTAAATTAAATGTAAAATAGTGTGAAATTGCCTGTTTTTTTTTATATTACTAATTTGTATACAACTTTTTTATAGTTGTGCATTGCATACTACTTTCAAGTTGTTTCACATTTTGAAGTGGTTACTTAACAAGTTTTTTCTATCGCGTTACTTTTTTTAGTTTTATAAAAATTTATATTTATCATTGCTGTTTCCTGGGTTGAATAAAGTTTTCATGCCAACTGAAAAAACGACTCGCACACAATAAAATATATAAATCATATGAGATTTTATTAAAAATATTACACAATTTTTAATAATGAATAATACGTAAAATATTAATCAATGACACAAGTTAACAATTTAAACGTAACTTTTTAACATTACGAGCTTCGAAATCTTTCTCATCTACTCGATGTTTAGCTGAGAATAACTCTGACAATTTTTTGACGGACATACGAGCAATAGGTTCACCGCATTTAATATTATATGTTCCTGAAGAATTATTATATACAATCAGTTTTAGTGGGAAAGTCATCGCATTTAAAATAAAAAAATCGTTTATAAATATTTCACGGTTATCAACGGAAGAAAAAAATAACGCGTACCCCGGTTTTGCGTAAATAGTATACGATTGTGCAAATATAGCACAAACCCCGGGTAATAAACAACAATTTTTTTCACTTACTAATATAAACTCACTTTCATTATCACGTGTTTGCGGTAAGAATGCAATTTCCACATACTGCTCAATCGTATAACGAGGATCGGAAGTTATTATATATTTTTGCACTGGATAATTCGATGATGTTTGCGGAGATTTGAAACTAGGATCTATTTCTTCTGCAATCGACAGTAATGTTTCTGTATGTTGATCATCATCGCTCCACATTTGCGTATCTTGTTCATATAATGGAGCAGGAGGAGATACAGCATGTTTTTGCAGAGTATTCAACTTCTCCATATATACCCCTTTAACAATGAGATAGTCCGCATATTATGTGGTAGCCAGCAATGCAGCTACACGATCTTGGAATTCAAAACCATTAAAATCTAATTTAATTTCTTTATAATCTTTCGCGATTTATTTTTCTTTCGGTGAATACTTTTGATACGTTTCTAATAACTCATTAACACTTTGAGCCTAAATAGAAAAATCAACATCCGACTTAACAATAAAACACCAATGACTGACAACCATTGTAATAGTAAAAATAACGTTTTCGATAATACGTTGTAACTTTAACTTTACGCTCAACGTCTACTGCAAATATAACAATTGATACAATAGTGTTAATTACAGATCTTTTTAAATGAAATTTTAATTAGAAATTTTACTAATATTTCAATTTGAAGGACGAGTAATTGTATTTGAGAAGTATATACTGGATATATAATCGTTATGTTAATTACCCTATTTTTTATTAATATAAAATAAAAATTTCCATTTCATAAGCGATTCGTTGAACATGAAAAATGAAAGTAAGACTCCGCAGGATACAATACGAGACATTTCTTCTGAAATAAGCGTTAAGAAAAATTTAACAAGTTTAATCGATAACATGCAACAAAAAGTTAACACAGCAAAATTTAAAGAAATATAGCTATCCAAATTACGAAGAAAAACTCTAGAACCTGTAACTGAATCATTAAAAAAAATTGTGACATCGTTATCTGGTATTGTACAATCATCTCATCCAATTTCTCACTTTTGTAATACGTTGCATCCCATACGAGCTGTATGTAAACGAGTAACCCCCTCTTCTCCATTACATGAACTTTCAACAATTTTTTCTCCAATTAATGCGAGTGACCAGTTGTCAACTGATGAAATAACAATAACAGAAGGAAAACGACATATTAAAAAGAAATTGAAAACTTCCCCACGAACAAATGATGAAATAGATCCAAAAAATTTAACTATTGATAATGCGGGAAATGTAGCTAAGTTTAATCCAAAAACGAAAAATACCTCTCCACCCTCTACGACACTTTATAGAAGAGCATTGTTTCCCAATACTTCGGAAGAAGCAAGTACTAATACTATTAGATGTAATGTACACGAAAATATTAGTGATGCTGACGATGAAAATGCGGATACAACTGATAATGATGAGAAGTATAATACCGATTACAAAGACGCTGATAGCGGTAACAATGAAAAAAATTTGTACTCTTTCTCGCAAAATAGTACATCACCATTCATAAACAAAACAAGATTAGGCTTGAACATTTATAGGTTTCTGGACAAAAAAATATACATTATGAATTATCCAAATCAAAACTTCCTGTCACTAAAGATGATATATCGAAAACTATAACTGTATTAGATCGCACTTATCCTTTAACAAAGAATGTGTGGACTTTATTAACACACAATACAACTGATAAAAAAAATATCCTCGCAATGTCGGAAAATGATAAAAAAACATATTTTAAAATTTTATATGAAAATGGAGAATTAGAAAACCTAACTGGTGCCGATAAAAATTTAAATAAGTATCAGCATATTATACGTCTCTTTTCTCAAAAACCAAAACTTGGTGAGGCCTTTAAATTTAAAAATAACTATTTAAATAGACTGGTCTTGAAAAAATTTGTTACTAGTAAACCTAATTATGTTTATTGGAGTAACGTTTCCAATTTAATTTTACGATTACGAAAACTCATAGCCTCTAAAAACGGAAATACAAGTGCGGAAGAAGAAAATGAAATTATTTCAATTTTAGAAGAACTCAGAGAAGCAAAAATAATAGCTTAAATGGAACAACTTGCATACGAATTACACCGACCAGTTCGTAAATTTTTTCCACGTCGTCATGTCAAATTAGAAGGTATCGGCGACACGTGGCAAATAGATTTAATTGATTTTACAAAATTGTCTAAAGAAAATAAAGGTTATTCGTACGTATTAGTCGTAATTGATATTTTTACAAAATTTTTATGGACTCATCCGTTAAAACAAAAAACTGGAGTACTCGTTTGCGCCGCTTTAACAGACATCATTAAAACATCACCCTATGGATCACCACGCAACATACATGCCAACAAAGGGAAGGAATTTGTAAATGACTCTTGCAAATCATTATATCGAAAATATAAAATCAATTTTTTTCATACTTTCTCTTCTCTAAAAGCGAGTATTGTGAAACGTGTTATCCGCACCATCAAAGAGAAACTATTTCTACACTTTACGCAACAACATTCAAAAAATTGGTTATCCCTTTTGCAACCTGTGACGTCTGCTTATAATAATACAGTGCACCGAACAACTAATATGAAACCAATAGATGTTAAAAATAAAAATGATGAAAATGCAATTTTCCAATATCTATTAACTCATAGAAATTTTAATAAAAACTTAAAACCACATTTTAATATAGGAGACGATGTTCGAATATCTAAATATAAAAGAATATTTGCAAAAGGATATACAGCTAATTGGACAATGGAAATTTTTCAAATTAAACACGTGATACCCGGTAATCCACACACGTACATATTAGAAGATCAAGATGGTGTGGAAATAGTTGGAATGTTTTACGCAAATGAACTATTGAAAACTCGTTTTCCAGATACATATTTACTTGAAAAAATACTGTGAAAAAATACTAGTTAAGGAACAGCAATTGTTAAATTTTTCGGTATAGATAAAGAAGAAGAAATACCTTTAAAAATTTTATCCAAAATTTTAGTATAAATACAATGAAATTGCGAATATTACTTGATACTTTCGTTTTCTCCTATATTAATAAAACGTTAATAATGAGCGGTCTCAATCGATTTAATTGTGATTCGGTATCAGCAGTTACCACTTTGCTGAATACCTTGAATTCTAGTTTAGTAGCTTTTGATCATACTAAATTGAAAGAAATATGTATGGAAATGGAAAACCTTGTTAATAAAACAAACAAAAGTAAACTTTCATTTGATCTGAAACGTATCATGCTAACTTTATTTGAAAAATCTGCCTGAAAAGAAGACTATTTAAATGGATTTGTAGATATTCTATTAGTTACCATAGAAAAACATGGCGCAGAGATTTCAAGTTATCTTGGGAATGATTTCCTTTTACAATTCGTTAAACTTCCAACATCTTTAGAAACATACTGGAATGCTATAGATGATGTAAAACACATCCAAACTGACATCAGAAACCTACGTGATTATTCTTTTGCCAAATATGAATCATTGAAAACCTTATTAGGGCAACTAAAAAAAGAATCATCGATTGTACGAGAAGAAATGCAATTAATCGTTTCTTCTTTTATCGAATTACGAACACTCATTACTAACACAAACGAATTACTCGCTGAAATTTCAACAATCTCAAAAACTATATTAAATGCGCTGAAACCTCCTACTCCATCAAACAAGGATGGTGCATCGTAAATACCAATTTATTAATAATGCAAATATTGTTGAATATGCTGAATATTCCATTCCCTCTTGAAGGTTATTAAAATATACTTCACTTCACTTCTCTTCACACTGCAACTAACATTATTTTAGTATATATTCACTATGCCTTTCCTACTGTCATCAGCGTATAAGTTTCTTCTATCGTGCGATGTCATTGTTGAACTCGGTTTGTCTACTGTACGAAATTTTGAACCGATTGCGGCATTCAGTAGTTGGGCAAATAACTGTATACTATTAAATTTTAAGTCTTTTACATCTGTTTTAAAAGTTTTACTATGTCATAATTCATTTTTTATCTCCGATTGTGCTTTTTTAAAGCGTCAGACTATCCGCAACAAACTATTGATAGTCTTACGTTTTTGTTTGATACTACTAAACAAGAAATACTCATATCAGACTTATATGATTCTTCGCAACATATATTTACGGATTTGTGCGCGTTAAAAGATGTTTTTTCTTTAAAATTTAATGTATTAGAAAAATATAGTATATATTCGCGCGTGCTTTATTCCCGTTTTGTTAATTTTTTCGCAAGTCAAAATACTTCTCCTGGATTAACGGTTGCCGACTTGCTGCTCTACGTGCCCACCAATCTTATACTAGATCATAAATACGTTTGTATAGATGTAACACATTTCGATCCGGTTGTGTGCCAACTAGTAGACGCTGAAATTAGACGTTTTTGTAGTATGGATATTTTTCACGATGCAAAAAAATTACGCGACGATGAAGCCGTTACCCTATTGACAGGGTTCACCAGATTGTAATTATCGTACGCCTGTTTTTTTTTATATTCAAAATTTTTACACAAAAGAGGGGAAAATGTTTGTAAAAGAATTATGTTTAACCACTATTGGTGATGAATTTTGTCATCATTCGCTATATGAAACACCAAAAGATATTAGGGCAAAACCAAAATTGTAATGAAAATCTCTGGTTAACGCGACATTTTCATAACTTCGCTATCAATGATGGTACTCGAAATTACAATTTAATTGCGTCGGATGTACAACGCGTTTTAAACATATCTCCTTCCATTTTTTTTGTTGCCAGACGTCATAAAATTGATTTTCTTCAAACCTTTTTATGTGGAAGCCTAACACCATGGTCTGATGTAGAAATACTTTATAATCTAAATATTGGTATTCCTATTGTATATGTTATTTCATTAGAAAGTTCGGATGGATGTAACGATGATTACAAACAATTTCAAATTTCTTCTCTTAAAGAATTACGAAATAAGAAATTTATTACTTCATTTTCCCCTCTTGAAACCAATTGTCCTTTTCATTCTTCCATGCTTTATTAAATACTTTACTATTACGTGATAATTTTTGTAGCTAAATAAATATATTTTCACTATATAATGACCTTCATTATTTCATTTATTTCATTACAATTACGTAATTACGTAAGTCAATGTATGCAACTTCGTCAAATAACCACTTCGGAACAGGTTTAGTTAATTCGCTAATTAATAATCTACCGATCGAAGTGCATGTACCAGGTTACCATTTTTTAGGACCAGGAACAAATTTGAAAAAACGACTACATCAACTTCCAATAAATAAACTAGATGCTACATCTAAAGAACACGATATTACTTATTCAAACTATTCTGACCTCAAACTCGACATAAAGCGATCAAATTTAAGAAAATAAATCGTGGAATATAGTTTTAGATCCGAAAGCATCTTATTTTGAACGAATACCTGCCTGGGCTACAACAAATATAATGAAAACTAAATGGAAATTAGGCTTTGGAAAATTACATCAGAAGACGAAACATTCAACAATCAAACGTAAACCTTCGGTACACTTTTCTACATTACTTTCAAAGGGTCGTTCAGCTATTAATCGATCATTACCTTTGACAACAAATATCGTTCGAACCATAAATAATTTACAAAATTATAGAAAAGACAACCCTGGTTCGATCGTGGGTCTAAAAAGAATAATTCCTTTACCTAAACAAGGTGGATTCTTACCATTATTACCAATAATGGCTGCACTAGGTACACTCGGTACTATAGGAGCCACTATAAAAACTGTAGCAGAAGCTGTTTCAGCAGTTAATAATGCGCAAAAAAATTTATCTGGAAACTCGAAAAGTGGTTCAGGTTTATACCTCAATCAATATGGTTATCCAGTTCCATTAGGTAAAAAAGGTATGAGTATAAAAAGATATAAATCCGGACTCGGTTTACGAGTACATCTCTAAATAATTATGAATACTACTACTGAATGTTTACACAACTTCGGATTTTTAATAAAATGCGGGTAATTTGATTATGAAATTGACAACTTTGCTACACTATATAACATCTCTCATTTTTGTGGTGTTTTTAATAGAGAAACGTTACCAAAAGGTCCGTTTCCAAAAGAGAGTATGGTTATTAATTTAGATAATATTGAAAACCCCGGTACACATTGGGTTGCCTTTCGTAAAATAAATAATACGTGTATTTATTTTGATAGCTATGGAGATTTACCTCCTCCTAAAGAAATTTTACATTATCTCAATGAAACTACTATTTTATATAATACTAATAATTTTCAAAACCATTTCTCAAAAATTTGTGAACAACTCTGTTTAGAATTTCTTATAAATACGTCTCATTTATAAACAGTATATACATTCTCTACAAGCACACACGAACAAACAAATATATCATTTTGCTACTATCAACATGAGTTACTTATTTAATTTATCTCGTAATTGTAACCCTTTAGTTTGCGATATTTTTCCACCTCTTCAATTGGATAAAACTCAAAACCATAGCCTAGGACTATTTTACTTCATCGGTTATAATAGTGTGAATAACATAACGGAAAAAAATAATATGTTCGAATTTTCTGTTCCAAACACTGGTGTTCCATTTTTGGTATGTCATATCCCAAATGGCTCATACGAGTTTGACGACTTAGCTATACAATTCAAGAACAGTATACGTTTGATACTTCTTGACTGCTTCAACTATGACGATGCACGAACACAACTTCTTTCCACAGTTGATGCAATCGTCTTCGAATACGATAAACAGCGACAAAAGTTCCGTTTAATTTCATCAATCTTCTCTTTTCGTTTTCAAAAAGAATTCTCTCGGACCAGTTCTAGGTTTTTCTGAAGATCATCTTCCAGTAACTACACAGGGAAATCTTTTAGAAGGTCGTGAACCAGTTCATATAGCTATCATTCATTGTCTCAATGTTCTTTGTAACATTGTATCCAATTCCTATATAAATGGTATTCCTTCACACTTACTGTACAGTATTGCGATAAATGTGCCAATTGGTTTTAAAATTGTAGAGGAGCCAAAAGATATTATTTATTTACCAATCACGGAACAAGACATATCATCTATTGAAATTTCCATTACCGATCAAAATAGTAATCCTATCGATTTCTTAGGAGACGATATTACACTTTTACTAGAAAATAAATGAATTCTAACAACTACTATTTGTATTAATGCTGTTCTTACTAAATACTTCATTTCAACTTATCACTCGTATTGGTTACGGATGTAATTTATCCGCAATTCAAGGAAAAAATAATACGTCTTCCAATGTATATAAAAAGACTAAACATAAACAAAAAGTATTAAACAACCGCGGACTTCGGTGAAATTAACACCGAAAGATAAAGCCTTTTTGCAAAATCTTGGATTGCAAGTACTCGTTTAATTATGACTCTCACTAATAATGTACGTAGTTTAGATATTTTAGAAAAAATAAACATCGACGATGGTATTACAAATGTTACTTTTTTCCATCATTATCGTTACACATCAAGCGGCCTTGCAAACAGTGATGAAATTAGAATAGGCGTTGATCAACGTAACGTTTACACTTTTCCCTCCGATTCGGGGCTTTTTATGGAATTAAAACTGAATAATTTCAATACTGAATATTACTCAATTGATTATAATGGATTATGACATCTGTTTACTGATGCTTCTTATATGTTAAATGGTCAAGAAATTGAGCATATTAATAATGTTGGTATAACTTCAACAATGAAAGCTGTATTACTCCATAATTCTCATAATAATGTTTATTACGATAATCACGGCTACAAACAAGTTACAAATACTGTTCAGCCTTACAGCACATCCACAGCTAATGATAAAATTCGTTTTCTTATGCCATTAAACTTGATTTTTGGCTTTTTTGCCGACTATAAAAAACCATTTTTAAACGCTCGACATGAACTTGTTTTGGAATGAGCAACGCACGATAAAAATATTTTTGTACGACATACATCTATCCCCCCCTTAGATATGGGTAAACCTGAACCAACCATAACATTAACGTCCATCTCTTGGCGTGTACCATATATTAAAGTGAATGATCAAATACGTGTTTGGTACTTGAACTCTTTAAAAAATGATACGGCCTTATCGCTACCTTTCCGAGCATGGGACCTATATGAAAATCCTTCAGTTTCGGAAACTACAGATTTCAATTGGAGTTTAAAAATGGTTAATAATGCTGATAGACTTTTATATGTCGTCATTGCCTTTCAAACTGGTTGAAAAAATGATATTACACATTCCATGGGTAACTACGAACATTGTCACGTGCGTGATATTAAAGCATATCTCGATGCCCAGTATTACCAGTATGATTCGTATAATGTGGACTTCGATGCTAATGATTATTTGTACTTTTACGAGGAATTTTCTCAATTTGAAGCTTCATATAATCGCAGTCAACACCTCACATGGTTTCCGAATCCACATTATTCGAAAGATGACTATAAATCTATTTGGCCTTTCTTCGTTATAAACTTACAATATCGCAACACATCGCTAAAAGCTGGAGTTTCTGATTTAAAAATTATGGCTAAAATGAATAAGAGTATCCCAAAAAACACAACTGCATATGCGTTACTTGTTTATGAAAAATTGTTCACATATAAACCACTAAGTGAAGAAGTATTACGAATCTTTTAACTTCACTTACTCTTCGATGGCTTGATATAAACTATATACTTACATAAATAATAATAATAATAAACTTTATTTTGTGAAACCATTTCTTTTATTCCATTATATTACAACCATTTTTTACATCACTTTCTTCCTACTCTTACACTTCGCTAACATTTATCAACAGTATCGTATCCTTCCTCCAATGCTTCTTCTTCTTCTTCTTCATTAGTTTTTTCCATTTCTTCGTGTTTACTGGCGGCTACTTCATTCCGTTTTAAAAATAATTCAAGTTCAAATTTGCGTAACAATTCCATACAGGCTAATTGTCTGGATTGTAATGTTTCCATCTTCATTAATAACATAGACGAATTTGGGGCTAAAAAAATATACTCATTTTTGCAAATTTTATGTGCAATATTTTCACACGACCTTCGAAGGTCTTCTAAATATGTAACCAACTCGGTCATTTTCATTTAAACTAAAAATAACAATAAACTTACTTCAACAACACATCATTTATAAGTACATTTTATTAATCTTTTTCCATGTCTTTTATACTACAACTTCATCTCCCTTCCTCTTCCGCACTTCTGACAATGTATCCTCCATAACAATTAATTATTTACTCCTGTGATCATACTATACTTCATCATACTCATCAAAAACAAAGAGATACAATTATACTACATTAACCACTTCTCATTTGGTATTCATTATAATCTCTCTCATAGCTCAGTTGTCTACATCGTGGTTTTGGCTACCTGGATGTCGCTGGTTCGAATCCCAGCAGCAGCAGAAAATTTAATAAAAACTTTAATAAATAAAAAATAATTATCCGATACCTTCGGTATCCGATAGATATAGGTAACCAACATCCAACGGAATGGGGAAAGGGGAGAGGGGGGATATATATTTCTGGACTTATAAAATTTTCAAAAGTATTTCTGACGTCACAGATATCTGGACTTGTAAAATTTTCAAAATAAAACATCACATGGAGAGATGAAGAAGGAGGGATGAATATATAATTCTGGACTTAAAAAAATTTTGAAATATATCCAGAGAGAGAGAGATAGAGCAATTTTGTGCTTGTATACAATATAACTTGGTCAATATTCGAGCATAATGCAATAGACGAAAAATACAATGGCGAAGGACACAAAAAACAATAGCCAACTCAAACAATAGCCTTCCTAGAGTGTATGTTGGGTCTAAAACAATAGCAATATAACAAAGAAGTAGTGGTCGACAATAGAAAAATACGACAATGGTATTCTAAGAGTGTATGTCAGGTTCAGACCTGACATACGGTCTGAGTAGGCCTAATATGGTCAATGGAGAGTGGAAATGGTAGTGATATGATTGGAGAGTTATGACAATACAAGTTTAGATATTGTCCAATAGGAGTTTAAGGAAATGACATAAATGGTGATTTTGGGTATTTGCAATATCTGCAGAATGGTTTCATAGAAAAGAGTTGTTATGAAAAGTGTATTTATGTTTGTTTATAAACATTGAAAGTAGAATAAATGAGTCAGTAAAGGCAAGTAAAGACTTGTTTACATGACGTCAATATAATGAGAATTGTTTTAGGTAATTGATATATATGTGAAATATTTATATAAGAGAGAAATATTATGAATGATACGAAATTATCATTACAAACAGACACTTATTGCTGAAAAAGTTTTGGAAAAAGTCAATTTTAAGGAACCAATTCAACCAACTAATGTAAGATTTTGTGGTGCAGATAACAAACCTCTCGAGGTCATAGGGGTAACAAATGTAATTTATTGCATTGACTATTGTATATACCCACATCCCACCTACGTTGTCCGAAATTTGATTGAACCTGTCATTTTGGGTTATGATTTTTTATCAACTCATAAGGCAAAAATGGACTTTTCAAAAAACAAATTCACCTTACCGTGTGGTTACGAAGAGCGATGTTTTGACATGCCCCAATGTCATAATTACCCTATTGAAAAACAAAATCACTTAGGTTATTGTGGAATACCTTACATCGTGGAAAGTAAAACCAACAAAGAAGGTGTTCAACAGAACAGTTTGCGTGTTTATGCCAATATACCAGAAAGGTATGAGGGAGCCAAGACCTCGGCAAACACTGGCGATTTAGTCTATGGTTTTTTCGTCTTATATAGTCGGCTCCCTACACGCACACATACACACTTATGTAAGGTTTACATAAGTATTGTGTAGGTAATTTATTCGTACTTTATGGTTGTCATGGCAATGGTAAAGTACGGAGAATGCATCTTCGTATCGGTCCGTGAAATCGCCGAGATAATTATCTATCGATTCGTCATGGTCCAAGATTTGTAACTTGTCTATCTGCAAAAATAGACAAGTACAAACGAACATACATTTTTATTTGGTTTAACGTGCAAAGCACGAATAATTGTCACCAAAGGTACAACTGTTGTCGATAGGCCGAGCCTATTTCCTCATACGAGTAATGGTCTAATCCCCACAGTTATATCAAACCATTTAAATATTATGCCCCCAAACTTTTAAAATCTATGCAAATTCAGTGCTAATCCTAGCAACTCTGCCCGATCATTTAGAATTCAAATGTGAAACCTCTAAGGAGGAAAAAAATAATTTTTATGTAAGTGTATCTGAAGACACAATTGCGGCTGTCAATAATAACGACAGACCTCATGTGATATACAAAGGCGAATACCTCGGAAAATTCAAATTAAGTAGTGCAGTGAATTTTAATACCTGCAAAATAGAAAAAATAACCGAGAAAACTATTTTTAAGGATAATCGTGGAAACCCCATCACAATTAATCCAAATCTGTCATTAGAACAGAAAATCAAAATGTATGAAATAATAAATAAATTTAATAATATTTTTACGGGAAAAACAGACGAAGTCTCTGTATGCAAAGTTCCCAAACAAGTTGTTCGAGTGAACGACGAAACTCCAATGCGATGCAAAAATTTTAAATTCTCGCACGTGGAGCATCAGGCCCTGCACAAACTAGTAGACAACCTAGTAAAAGCAGGTGTCCTAAAAAAACAAAAATCAAAATTTGAATCGCCTATATTTGTAAAAAAGAAACCAGACGGAGTCTATAGAGTGTTAGTAGACTACCGAAAAATGAACCAAAGAATAATTATGGACAACAATCGTGTCCCCACGATTGATGTTATTTGGCCCTACTTAAGAATAAAAAATGGTTCACAACTATTGATTTGAACAGTGGATACTTACAGATTCCCCTCACTGAAGAATCTAAACAGTACACTGGAATAAATGTGGATGGAATTGGATACGTATTCAATTCTACCCCAATTGGTCTTAGTATTTCCCCGTCCATCTTCCAGACTATCATGGATGATATTTTCCACGATATATTTTGGAAAAAAATGGTATGTTATTTGGACGATATTTGTATCTTTGGAGAAACATTCGAAGAATGTCTCGAAAACACAAAAGAAGTTTTAAAAAGATTAAATGAAGTAAACTTGAAAATTAAAACTGAAAAATGCCAATTTGCCATGAATGAAATTGAAATTTTAGGACATACAGTCCGATATAATGAACTAAGACCATTAAATAAAAACATAGAGGCAATTAAAAATTTAAATCCCCCTAATACGTTAAAACAATTACGATCGTTTTTAGGATCAATAAATTATCATAGGAAATTAATTCCTAATTTAGCTAAAATTACTGCTCCCCTTACAGACTTGTTAAGAGGAACATATAGCAAATCTAATGCAAAAATAAAATTAAATCCAAAACACCTCGAAATTTTCGAGAAATTAAAAGAATTTATGATTTCAAAACCTGAACTTGCAATTTACGACCAAAAATTAGAAACTTGTGTTGAGGTCGATGCTTCAAAAATAGTGTTAGGTGCTGTGTTATTGCAAACCAATCCTGTTACAAAGCACAAACACCCAGTTGGATACTTTTCCAAAAGAGTCCAACCTGCCCACGCAAAATTATGTTCTTTTGACCTAGAAATGATGGCAATAACAAATGCTCTGGCACATTTTCGCGGATATCTACTAGCATTACGCTTTGTAGTATACACAGACCATAAACCTCTGATTTACCATCAGAAATTTAATACACCAAGTCCAAGATTAATTAGATTAATAACAAAATTAAACGAATATAGTTTTAAAATTAAACATATAGCAGGAAAAAATAACTGCATGGCTGACATGCTATCTCGTCCTCATGACAAACCCGATGAAATTACTTTTGAATTTGGTGAATTCATAACAGATAAAAAATATACTCTTTCTGAAGAAGAAAAAAATACAAATGCCATTTGCAGAATTCATAATCAAAATACGGTACCTCTAAACCCCGTATTTTATCAAAACCAAAATTTATGGTATTACACTGCCAATATTCCCCAAAATAACCCTTACCCTCCTTCCCCTGCTTCAACATTCCTGTACTTCCCAGTAGTACAAACCCCAAATTCCCCAAAGAATGAAGAAATTCATTCAAACCCCCAGACGACAACCAATGTAGTCACAAGATCTGCTCTCGTTAAGGAGTCAAATCTGGACAAACAGATCACCCCAACTCCCTCAAAAACCCCCAATTCCCCTGAATACATCACTTTCCCTGAACCAACAGAAGCTGAAACTTCTGAAACCCTTCCCAAAATTGATCTGCCCAAAGACTTGAAAACAATGCAGGAAAATGACCCTCATTGGAAAAATGTAATTTCCCTATTAAATTATAATGAAATAAAAAAAGATAAAAATAAATGGCGAAAATTAAATAGATCAATCCAACTTTATTTCTTGGATGAAAATAACGTATTGAAAAAATTACCCAACCCAACCTCATCCTATGATGAAGCGGTTACGGTAATTCCGGAAAAATTAATTCCAACTATATTGAAAAAATTACATGACGATCCATTATACGGAGGTCATTTTGGGATAAAGAAAACAAAAAATAAAATGAGAAATTATTTTTTCTTTAAAAATATGGTACAAAAAATTACATAATACGTATTATCTTGCCATGAATGTCAAATTACCCAAAATTCCCCAAAAGAAATTGGCCATCTTAAACATATTGAAATTGAAAATCCAAAACCCTTTTACAAATTTAGAAATTGATTTTATTGGAAAATTCAACACAGAATACGAGCACTCATACGTACTCGTAGGTGTTGATAAAAGTACAAATTTTTGCATCATACGCCCAACAAAAAATCCAAATGCTCAATGTGTAATCGAGTATTTGAAATTTATTTGTTTTACGTATGGTCGGCCTCAAAAAATCTCTTGTGACAACGGAGGTCACTTCGCCAATGAAGCCGTTTGCAAATTTTGCAATGAAAATAATATAAAGTTGATATATTCTTCCTTCTATTTCCCGCAATCACAGGGACTAGTCAAAAAAATTAACGGAGTGATAGAAAAATAACTCTCGAAATATAAACATTTAAACGAAAAAGAATGGTTAGACACCATTAATAAAATTATTTTTGCCTACAACACAAGCCCAATTGACCATTTAAATAAAAAATCCCCATTCTATTTGTTGCATGGTTATAACCCAGAAATTAATTTATCAGAAATCCCCAAAAAAATTAAAAATACGACGAGTTGTGAAGAAGAGATTGAAACCCTTCTTCAAACAAGAGAAAAAACGCCGAGTCTTGTGAAAAAAGCATCGGAAAAGAATGCAAAACATTATAACGCACATCACAAGATCGTTGACTTTGAACCTAACGACCTCGTTTTGCTGTGTCAGTCAAAAAATGTTGCAAAAAATAAAATGAAATACACTGGACCACATAAGATTATTAAGAAGGTCACGGATCTAAATTACGTTATTCACATTAAAACAGACGATAACATTGCGTACAAAGAAACAGTTCACGTATGTAGATTAATTCCATATAAATCTCGTGAAAACTAAAATGAAAACGAAATTAAAGTCGACGAAAATTTTGAAACCCCTACCCAAACCCCTACCCAAATCTTGCCTAAACCGAGGGGTCACCCTTGTAAAAAACACGTATGAGTATATGTAAAGTATATTACCTGTTCTCAAACCCTACCTTTAAGTCCCCTCCCCATTATTAACATTACTTGTGGCAAACTGTTACTATTATTTAAATAAAAATGTTTTTTTTTTAATTGAAAAATAACTCACCTACTGCCCAAGTATCGGCATAACCACGAAGAAAGTCTACGAGCTGATCCCCACTCCCTTCGCTGGCAGTCTCGGTGGACACCGACGATCCGCTGTGTCCCTGCTCCTCCCACAATTCCTGATCGGAAGTGGACAAACTTTCCTCCAAGGAAGGCATGTCACAGAGGAACGTGTACACAGGTGAGTCGTTGACCATCCAGCTTGTCCGAGTTGATATAGCATGGCCATGCTCTGTAGCATCATAATGCCGGACAAAAGTAAAACCAACTACTGATACTGTTAAATTCAGACGAGGTTTGTAATGCTTGTTTATGAACTTCACAAGCCCAATTCCATCAGTACTGATCAATAAATTCTGTAGATAATAACGGTCTACATGGACGTACTCTATAGTTACAGTCTCATTGCTGTGCTGTGAAACGCAGAGCAATCCTACCAATAATCCTGAGAGCACGCCCATACACTCCAAACCACGTGTATCAATATTCCCTTTGAACTCCAACCACAATCCTTTGAGTCCGAACTCTACCATCATTGTACGAGGATAATAAACTCGTAATGAGAATAGTAAAGTTCGAACAAAGTCTTCCGACTCCGGACAACAAGTGTACCGTACACTGTGGCTCCATCGGCCAAGTTCCTCCTTGATGACTTCACCTGGGATGCGATGGCTTTCAAACTTATTTAAAAAATCCGATCGGTCTGACGAACACAATGCCCGATAAAATAACGAAAAAAGTCGATGAAGCGAGAAAAAAAGTCTGGCCTCGCACGGACAGGCCTGAATTGACTGAAGCTTCGAGATAACCTGTTCTCCTAAGAACCAGGTCTCATTAGCCTCAACTACTCCACTCGACACAAACACTCGATCATTCATATAAATTATCGGCATGTTTAAAAATTTGGATTAATAAAAAAAATAATAAAAATAGTAAAAATAAAAAAGTCGCGAAAAAAAAAAAACACTACACCGTCACTATCGAAACTTTACCAAATAAAAACCCTAAGGTAATAATAAGACTTAAAAGAAACAGAAACTTCCCTAAAAACAGAATAACTGTGTCATTAGAAATCGGAAACGAAACTAACTGATGAAAAAGAAATCATAATTTATAAACGGAAAAAAAATTAAGTAACCCTACAGTCACAAAAAAATTCCTTCTCTTCTTACTCTCCCGTAAATATAAATGTATCGTAAATTCCATAAAATTAAGGATTATAAACAATTCAGTAGTAAATTACTGAGACGTTGCATTTTTCTTTGCTTTCCTTTGTTGCAGAAAATGTATACACACTCGAAAATCTATATCATTACGATAATAATTACGGAAATTATTGCGCAAAGAACATCGTCTGACCCATATAGGATTACGACGGCCTCAACTGGCGCTTATTTTCAAGAAATAAACAATATTTTTGTATATTCTAAATCAGCCCCAATCATTTACTCTATCAAATTAGATCTGCACGAATCAGCAGATAACTTACTCGCTACAAACTTTAAACATAGGTTATGTAACGAAACAACGTGGAAAAACTGTAAATATGCAGAAATGGCAAAACGATTAAAAAATGCAATTAGAAATTTGAAAGAACAAAACATTGCCATGATTCAAGATTTTTACTCAACCCCATCATCCATTCGAAGCAAACGAAGCGTATTTACTCCCATAAGATCTTTCTTTGGAGATGTGCTACGATTTTGTTGTCGAGTCCTAAACTTTAGAGACGGACGAAATTTTCTAGCCAATGAAATCTCTTTAAAAGAAGAATACGATATTATAAAAAATCAACTTCTTACTGAACACGCATTGTTTGTGAACACTTCTACTAACTTACAAAGCTTTATTGATCACACTAATAAATTTATGAATAAATTTATCTCCCATACAAATTCGTTTGTTGAAAACTCTCTCGAAGAGCACGAATTATTAATCTCTCTAAATTATATCCAAGGATTTTACGATAGCTATTTGGCTAATACATTTAGACTATCAAATATCCTTACATCGTGTAAATCCCATATGATTCCCTCCTCAATTATTCCAAAAGAAATTCTTGAAAATGATATTAATAAACTTCTCGATAAAATAAAAAAATTGAATCTTGATTTAGCTATTCCTCTAAAAGATATGCAAAATTACTATCATGCAGAATTAGTTAACTGTAATTTCTTTAAAAATACTCTCGAATTAGAAATAAAAATTCCCCTTAAACAATTAGATGCAAAATATGAAATCTTTGACTTTATTCCTCTCACATTCAAAAGTCACTCTAACAAATTGTGCAGCTGGGATCAAGAACCTTCACTAATAATACATGAAACCAGATCAAACTCTGTACGATACATTAGTGGAACAAATCTCCATTATTGTAATTCGGACAAACCACTATGCTTCCTCCCATCTAATCGAGGAAGTGATAAACTTTGTTCATGTGCTAAAAATCTCTTTTTTCAAGATTTAAATAGAAACCTATTACAATCATGTTCATTTAAATGTATAAATAATAATAATCAAACATTAGTCCACCCAATTGGACATACTAAATTTGCAATTGTTAATTTTAATTCACTCGTAGCAACTAATTCAATTACTAAAAAATCCGAAAAATTAAAAATTAATAATAACTCCCCAGGCACATTCATTCTTGATGTACCTTGCCACATCCAAATCGAAGATATGGATGAAAATAATAAAAATACTATAATTATTCCTACCAAAATACCCTGCCTCTCCGAATCTATCGAAGAGACAATCAAAATCGAAAATCACCTACCCCTTCTATGGACCTACTTTTCTGAATCCACAGAAGCATTTGATTTTGCAATAGACCTTGCTACAAATAAAGTATACAACCCAAAATGGAAAGATTTTGTACCTCATACTGTCCCTGTGAACGATCTTGAGAACAAAATCAAATCCATCGAACTACAAATTCCCGATCAAAATTTTAACGAATATCTTACTTTTATCAATGAAATAATATTATTATGGTTAGCTATAATATCTATAATTGTAATAATGATTATTATATATTTAAGAATAAACCCAAGTACTTTTAACCTAACAAAAAGTACAGCACAGTAAAAAATTTTATGTAAAAAAAAAAAAAAAAATATGATGTACTAAATGTAAGAAAACTTTATTTATTTTTAACCACATTTTATGTCATAAATTTTATCCATGCTTTAAATTTAAGAAATTTTTACTTAAGTGGATAGACTATGGAAAATTTTTTTTCCCCTTTTTTTTTTGTTCCCCCTGGAAAATTGTGTAACGTATATTTTCGTATATTTAATAAATAATACAAACAATATTCATTCACAGTGTCTCCATACCAGAAAATCAGGTATTTTAATTTTACCTAAACATCCCACTCTACTTTCATAAACAATCTAAATTTTTTTCTAAATTATTCTCATCTAAAAACGTGATAAACACTGAAACACTGTCTCCAAAAACAGAGACCAATTATACCTGTCCTTAAATATTATGATTAATTGACAATTCGCTAATTCAATAAACTTCTACCTCACATAGTCTATTCACCACATCCAGTCACGTACACAATGTACCCGGGACTAATATATAAACTCTGATAATTGATGTTCACTTCAGAGTTCTCTAGTTTCTAGTTGAGTCTAGTTCTAATTCAGCCTAGCTCAAACCAATCTTTGTTCAGTTAACTAAATGTGTTTAAATATTATGTGAATCCCAATTTTAAGTGTTATAAACTATTGAAATATTAATTGTGTTGTTTATCTTGAGTCTCTCCTAAGTTAAGGTCTACACTAGATAGTAGACAATCAAACTCTAAACTCTAACTTTGAAAGGAATATTATTTTAGATACGATTGGGACAACTTTTGGCCGTTACAAAACCCTTTAATCCCTCAACCATCACAGAGGGATAGACCTGAGCCCTTCTTGGAAACATTCCTTCATTCCCTTAAGGAATAATAACTCATCTTTCTTACATTTAAAATACATTTTTAAAACTTTAAAATTGTCAAAAAGATCGCCTGTGGGTATATACTTCCATACCTGATTTTATTGCATAAATAAAAATGCACAAATTTTTTTGAAGAAGTTCATTATCTTACCCCCTTATTGAGCTATACTCAAATTTGGTATCAAAATGCTTGAAACAACAAAGCGCATCAGCCTGGTGGGAAATTGGATGGGTCCAATGACCTTGGAAGCTACAAAACTTTTAAAACCCAATTTCAATAGTATTTTCCCCTTAACTTGTCCCCTAATTTAGCTACAACAATGAGCAATATGGCATTTAATCAGCTCACCATGTCACATCACTTTTGTTGGAAATTGGATTGGTCTGATACAAAGGGGTATCACAAAACACAAGAAACAACCTTCAAATAGTTTTTGAAGCCATAACTCACCTCCCAATTAAGCTACGACAGTGACCAATGTGGTGCTGAAATAAACTAGTCAAAATGCATCAACTGAGTCCAAACTCCACTATCTAACTTCATTTTTTTTTGGAGGCCTATAAATGTAAAGGGGTGACAAGGGGGAGAAATTGACAAAACATGAAAAAACTGCTACGAAGCATGTTTATATTTTATTCAAAAGTTGATTTTCAAAATTTCAGCCTTATATAATGACAATTACTTCTTGATCCCCATTTGTGGATCTTCTCTGAGCCTCAAGGGTTGATTAGATGTATCAAATTTCTTCAAACTTGAAATTAGTTTTTGATTAGTTTGGAACTAATTACCTAAAATATACAGAATGATTTCATTGAAAAATATGTGTTATGAATTACCTACTGCTCAAATTTCTATATAAATAAAGTTTAGGCCTCTTGTTTCAGACAATTTAGATTTGAATGGAGAGTCAAATAAACAAACTGACATCAAATATGGAACCAGCACATCTGAAAATATATATGATGATGTACTGCACATAATTGTACATGAACAATTTTCTGCCCCTTTCTAAGGCCACTTGGGGGTTGAACGTAGAGTACTATAATTTAATTGACATCAATTATAGAATTGGGACATCAGAAAATATAAATAATGATGAATTGCATACAAGTTTCAAAAATATTCTTAACCCCCTTATTAAGTCCAATGGAGCTCTTGATAGGCAGTTCAATAAAAGAATGAACATCAAATTTAAAATCAATGCCTTCAAAAATATCAGTAGTGATGTTCTACTTCTAATTTTACCTCAACTATTTCTTAAAATTCTTTCAAATTCCAAATTATTATAAGGTACTTACCATTTATGCTAAACACATTTTAATTTTTTATTTAAAAAAAAATCATTTCAGCAAATGAAATCAAAATTGGGAGAAAATTATACTGTCTCACCACTCTAGGAGGTTAAATATTACAAAACTAAAACAAAAGAACAAAATAAATTTGGAACTTTAGGGATTTGAACACCACATATACCAGTTTTCACTGATACAGTTTTAATGAGAAGAATGGCTCCCTCCTGTAACCCACTGCCAACATTTAACTTTCTGCTTTCAGATGCTGGCACCTGCTTCATAATACTCTTCCTTGGCGGAATTATGTACTGACACCTACTACTTCTAAATACTCTTGGTAAGAAAATATATCACAGAACACGCCAAGGAGGCTTATTTCGAGGCATCTATACACAATGGAAGCTCTTTTTGTGGGATCCATATGCCACAGGAGCTTATTTTGAGGCATCTATATGCTACGGTGACTTATTTCAAGGCGTCCATACGCCTCAGATTCAGTAAGGCATTCTTCATTATAATGACAAAAATGAGACATAAATGCAATGTAAGAAGCAGATACTAAGATGTATAAACTCACTCAAATACACCACAATAATGTATTTTCATACTTATGTACGCAGCAGATACCAAGGCGTATAAACTCCCCCAAATATGCCACAGTTGCGTATTTTAAGGCATATAAATTTTCTCAATTACGCCAGGCATAAATCAATACTGACTCACAAGGGCGCAATACGCAGAGTATGTCAGTAGCAATTTACGCTGGCATATTTTTTTTTAAATACGCTTCGCACTTGTCAATAAGGTAGCTCGAGATTTTGTGAAAATTTGATTGAAAACTAATGTTTGGTTTTGAAGATATCTCTGCAATTGTGTTAAACTATTTACTTCAAATGGGGGTTTCTCCCAGAAAGATCAACTGTGGAATTTGTGGCATTATATATAACTATGTGGACAAACAAACAAGATGTAAGTATAGTAGGTAGGTATATAGCAGTCTTCAAATTTATTTCAAATAAGTAGTTGTCGTAATTCTCTTTAAAGAACATTCGGCTTTTCATTGGACCTACCAAATTAAAAAAGAAATTCCAAGGAATAAAATGAGACAAAGAACAATAATTTTGAATTTTGGGCCCTCAAAAGCCGAAATAATGAAAAAAAAATGGTATGAATTTCACTGTTTTTGAGTGTTTTCATTGGTTGATTACTGTTGATTTTTGGTCCACACAGTTGAACTCTTTTTCTCAGGTGCTACTCATACTGTGTTGTCACAAGTAAAATCCCCCATTATATGAATTCAATTAATTATCAAGAATGAAACTTAGGATTAAGTTGAAATTTCGGTGAATCATTTGGATAAATTCTTCAACAAAGACGCATTCAAAATGAACAACGAACACAAGTGTGGTTGTTAGGAGAAAGCAGAAATACAACCTCAAGTTTACCAGGTTTAAACGGAATGATTTCTCCAATATGAGTGTAAATAATTGAAACATTTACAAGCGCCTACAATCGGACAAAGAGGATGTTTTTTGTGGTGTTTCCAGTTGAGTCTGTAAACAGATAACAGACAAAAAGTACTGAGAGAATAAAATAAAGACTTCGGGCAGTTTTGGCTTTTTTTTTGATATAAGAATCAATCTGGCTAATTCACTCCGACAGATACAGCCTAAAAACAAAACAAAAATTCAAAAAAATAAAATTACAAAAAAAATTTTCAATAACATCATAAGGACTTGAACACAGGTTACACAGGTAATCAACCAGGTCATTAGAATAGAGCCACGGAATAGCTAGTAGAATTGTTGATTTAATCAACTACATATAACATCACCCCATAAACCTCTATTATAATCTTTGATAATACAAATAAAAATATCTTCTTTGACTAAATGTGATGTGAGAGATGTTTGAGGAAAGCTGAATAAAGAAGAACTCAGTACAAACAGTTACAGAAATATAATAAATGAATAAGCAAAATACAATATTTGAATAAGTACAATGGCAAAGCATAGTGCTAGTGTAGATTGTAACTATAATATGAGATGAGAATGGAAGGTGGAACATATGATATAGATATATATATATATATATATACATATATCGCACCCTGAGGATAATACTGTTGTAACTTCCAAAATGACTTTTTTGGGAAATTGAAATTTAAAGTTTGAAACACCAGCATTTTATACAGTTTGAATTTAATGCAAATTGGACCATACCAAATTTTTCGTCATACCCTTAGCTTCATTATTAATTATGTTCAACCTCAAAAAAATACACGCAGTACCCTGTGGGGGGGAATTTTCAAAAGAGGTTGGAAGTTACAACAGTTTACAGAAAACGAAATTCAATGGGTGGAAGTTGCAACAGTATTCAAAAAATTATTACAACCGTGTTCCCTAATTATTATCAGTATGTGGAAGTTGCTGCTGCTTAATGCTCAACTTTACAACAGTATTCCCAAATAATGATAACTTTAGTGGGAGTTATAGCAGTATCTTTCTAACTTTATCCCATTCAAACAAAATGATCCCAACAAATTTTATAAAAATTGTCTTTATAATTAATAGTTTTCAATTCTTTTTAAATTAAAAAATCATTACAGTTATTTGTACAAATAAAAAAACATCTACCAAATATTTTCTTTACCCTTTCCACCATTCTTCTTCAATTTTACAGTTTTTTCTTTTGTACTCTTGATTAGCGCCGTCTTTTTGGAAATTTTGGCTGGTATCTCCTACACAGACGTTTCTTCCATCACCTTGAGAGATTTGAAATAATTATGATGTACGGGCGGAATAATATTGAGCAAGGATAGCAAATCTGCCTTTTTTAATTTACTAATGCCTTTGAGATCTCCATACGCCGATTTAACTGGTGAAAAAAAGTCTTGGCTTAGTAATGGTGGGCTTTTCCCAGAACCATGACGTGTTCGTTTTTGATTTTGTGGGATGCCGAAGGTAAAGTCCATGTTGATCGAATCTGATGACCCCCATTCAACTTTGTATGAAATCTTCAGACCACTGTCTTCTTGACGGATAAGTTTAATTTGCTTTGCTTCTGACCAAGGTATATTCGTCTGATTATTACATTGCAGGCACGTTTGCAATGATTTAAAGTCCAGAAATTCCAAAAAGTTCATTTCCTCTACCTTATACGGTTTTCCATTAATTTTTGCACTTTGAATAATTCCCACAAATTGACTCGGTGTGTAGATAGGATTTGTTTTTCTTATCCTATTCATCTTCTTCTCTATAACCGAATGCATGCTATCACCAGCATTTTGAGTGTGACCAATGGTTAAATAATTGTGAGTTATACTTTCGAGCTTCAGATTGTTGGCAGTAGCATTGAGAAGAGTATGCATGTACATATAGAGTAGAAACTGATTTTGTTTTGAGCACAACAGTTGTCGGAGTAAAAAATCAGGTGTTTAACATTCTGGCATTCGCTGTGTATAAATTTATAGACGCAACTCGATACTTCAGTGGCCCCTTTTCCTCTATTTTCTTCCGTCCAAACGTAACAGAAACCTTCCTTCGCAATATTATCGTAAATTGTAAAATTGTACGTATTTAATCGGCGTTTATAATAAAACGATGAAACTTCACCTGATGGGAGGGACACAATAGCCTGCATGTCGTAATCACAGATACAATAATCTACCAAATTGCTCCTTGCCAACTCAAGATCAGCAGATTTCTGCTCTCTGGCCATTATTTTACTTTCTGTATGTTTATCATACTCATCTTTCTTCTTCAGCTTTTCATTTTCTGTGAGGTTGGTATACTCATGACAAATAGCGCATTGATCTTTACGAGGAATGAAGAAGCCGATATTAAATTCATTATTGAAAATTTCGCGATATTTGAATTCCTTTACTGGAATTTTATTTTCGGAGTGACACTTTTCTACAAAAAGGCGATACATTTCTGATAAACTCAACGATCCATTGATAAAATCTCGACGAGTTTGTGCTCGTAAATAATGCGATTCGATGGTAGGAAATGATCGAATGTGATTGCGAACATCGTCCAATTGTTCATCTGTAAAGAACTGACTTTTTCTTTTTCTTCGGCCATCTTCATTAATGACTCCTCCCAAATCGACTTTCATTCTAGCAGTATAAACGTACCAATCGCTAATACCAAAAGTATTTAGGAAGAAGGTTTTACACACTTCAACATCAATTGGATTATCATCGATGGGCGTATAATAGCCAAGGTTAGGTTTTTGTTTCTGTTGACTGTGATGAGAACGTGGCTTCTCTTCGGTATGCTTTACTAAAAAGTATCGTTGCTTCTGCAAATCACCTAATGCCCAAAAATACTGACACAATTCCTTACGTTGAGCAGCTGAAATACGATTTGTACATTTCAATCTGCATCTTTCAGTACAAGGTTCCTTTAAACGGCGTTCAGGAATAACTTTTTTCGACTTCTTGCTAATGTAGGATTCTCCAAAATTTCGTTGAATCTTGTTACAAGTTACAGCCCATTTTGACACCATCCACTGCTGCTTCCGAGATTTTTTTGGAGATACTGATGTCTGTGAGATAAACATAAAATAGTTACGTTAACAAGACTAATCGATGAGGGCCTAGTGGTTTAGTTATAAGAGCCAAATGAATTTTTTAATTTGCTCCAGAGGATGCAATTTCAAACTTATAGACATGAAACTTACAATAGCAAAATTGCAAAAATTTATTCAATTGTATTAAGTAATACTTCGAGTTCCATAATAATATATCCTTACTTACTTCACATTCATTTAAATTCTGATTGGCAACTGTATTCGAATTGTTTTCATTTTGTTGCTCATTATTTCGATCATTAGTATCACTAATTTTGCCAAAACTATGCTCAATAGACACAGTATCACCTGGAACCCAAGTTGGATCTCTTTCTTCGTTATCGCCTTGACTGCTTACTTCCAATTGATTCACCTCCGAAATATGGTTGATATTCAGGTTTACTCTCTATTTGAACATCAATATGAGCAAATTTAGTTATTAATGGTATCCGAAGACTTTTCAGATGAGTTGTTAATTAAAAACACAATCATTTTAGACCTACCTGATGGTGAGTGATATCTGTGTCATTGTTTTCAGGCAACAAGTTGTAATCAAGTTTTTGAACACTGCCACTTCGTTGAATCACATCAGTTTCAAGTCGTTGAGGCAAATTATCCAATTGGATAATATTATTGGTATCAACAAAGGTGTATTCAATATACTCATTATCATTAAGGTTACAAATATCATCCAGAGTAACTTCTAAGGAAGGGTTTCCATCCGGAATTTGATAAGTAGTAATATTATCATCTCGTTCAGAAATCAAAGTGCTCAGTTTGTCTTTAGTATCACCATCCTATTTGTAGAAAATAATGCGTTAATAATGAAGTTGAATTCAGTAAATTTATGGTAATTAGGTACATAAATACGACTTACCGATACTTTCAAAACTTTAATAGCTTTACCGCAGTTTGAAGTATGTAACATATACAATGCTCTCGAACGGAAACATTTATTACATTTAGAGCACTTCATAATGCAAATACATTAATTAATCGTTATTTACATTTTCAACCATTATTATAATAACAAATGATCAGATAATCATTAATCAAAATTATGGAGTTTAGCTTTGTATTCTAAAATTATTGATAAGCTTGATTGTTGTATGTTACACACAACTATATGAATAAAGGCTTTTAATTAAGGAATACTGACGTATGTTACATACAACTTTAAGGATAAACGCTTTTAATTAAGGAATATTGACGTATGTTACATACAACAATATATAAAGCTTAATAATATTTTGAAATACTGATGCATGTAACATACTGCAGTATTCTCCAAAAAATATGACTAAAATCACGCTTGTGGAATACTGTTTTTCATCAATTATCTCGGTAAGTTATCAAGGTAGAAGTTATTTCAGTATTCCATCGGATTCCTCGTGAAAAATTATATAAGAATCAGTCAAAATGTCAAAATTGTCATTTTGGAAGTTACGACAGTATTATCCTCAGGGTGCGATATACACGAGAGTGTTGACGATGATGAATAAGTAAGAAAGAATTTTGTATTAACACCCCCCCCCAAAAAAAAAAAAAAAAAATTTAACAACAAAGAACAAATGAGTAACATCGAGTGCTGAAAGTAAACAATTATTAAACAAGAAAAAGAAAAAAAATGAAATTAAAATTTATTAATTAATTAATTATATATGTGTATAAAATTTTGATGGTAACTGTATTGCTGCTGCACTTCGAAAAAGAGTATAATAAATAAATAATAATTGCATAAGTATATAGATTAAAATTGTATAAAAAATAAAAAATGTACGAGTAAAAATATTTGGTAACATGCAAAAATAAAATGGTAACGATATTGATTCATAAAAAAGTACAAGTAAAAATGCGAGAGAGATTAAGATAAGTTACATGCAATAAAAGGTAATGGCAATTGCAGTATACATTGTGATGTGCTATGGAATTTTGTGTTGAAGTATTGTGGCAAGTGCTATATATTATGTGAAAAGAAAATAAGTAAAAGGCGAGAGATTTTATCATGTGGTTTTGGTTTGTGGTTTTTACTGAAGATAAGGAAGATGAGTTTTGTGATGTTGGAATTTTTATCCTATATGATGAATTGAGATTATTATTATTATTATTATTATTATAGTTCCCATTCCTATTATTATTATTGTTATCTCTATAATTTCCATTCCTTCTTCTATAATTATTATTATTTCCTCTATAATTATTATTGTTTCCAGTATGGTTACTATTACCACTATTATTTTCTCTCTTTAGAGACTGATCTCTGAATTTTTGATCCGCATCCTCTCATAGAATTCTTTTTAAATTATCTATATTCTTCTCTCTTTCAGGTAAATTTTCAAATTGTATCTTAGCTAAAGTTTTTTCGTAACATAATGCTAATTGTAAGTTTTCTAATTCTCCGATATTTCCTTTCCAGCAGCCTTTACATCTGTTACCAAACCATCACATTTTTTAAAAAATTCTCTCATATTGCCTCCTGGTTGGAATTTAAATGCTGTCCATTTGACTTTTGTCATATTGGCAGTAAATGAAATTTTTGTTCCATAAATATTACCTATCTAGTTTTTATAACATAATTATAGCAGTAGTATAATCTCTTATTTGTTTTGTAATTTCATTTGGTGCTCTCTCCAGTATAAATGCCTTTGCATTATCCTGCATTTTGCAGTAACTTATCACTTGGTTTTCTGGTCTAAAATTTAAATCATCAATATGTCTAATATATGGTTTTAGATATTGATGATTCTCAAAAATATCACCATATCCAGCGTCTCTAATTGTTGAAATTAACATTCTACGCCAATCCAAATAATATTTCCCATTAAATATTTTTCCTAGGGTTGCCTGAATTGGTTTAATTTCTGTGGGGGTTGCCATAATTTTTTCTTCTGTTTTTATAAAACCCAATACACTTTCCCCACTATCTGTACTCGATTTATATTCCATATTTTCTTTTTATATAACTTTTATTTTTTCCAATGATTCTTTTTCTATATTTATATCTTTCATATCCAGCTTATATATTTTTGGGGTAACTGGGTTTATTTAAATTATTAGTTGTTAAAAAATCTATCTATGAATTTTTGTTCTGATTCCGGTGAGCTATATACTTGTGAAGAAAAATAATTTGGTGCAGATTCTAAAATTTCCATCCACTTTTCACAACTTTTTTCTTCTATTCTACCTGATATATCTAGGGTGAAGGATTCTAATATTATTTTGTCAGTGAAATATACGAAAAAAGAAAAACTGAATGTTTCAATACTTCATTTCTTAATTTTTTTACCTTTGAATTTTTTAATTAATTCCTCAAAATCTTCTTCTGATAGGCAATTTAAATTTACCTAACATTTTTTCTTTTAAATCTATATGATTCGACGTAAAAAATTTAATTGTAGCACTGGGAACTCAATCCTCCAAAATAAAATTCAGTAATTAATCAATGTATACTACCTGCAAACAAATATTTATTGCGTGAAAAATTAGTTGATCCTTTTCTTTTCTGATGTTGAAGTTTGATCTCCGGTGATTGCTGTCATCATTTTTCGTTGAATTTAAAAAAAATGTTGACCCAAAGGACGTTGGTTTTTGTTGGGAATAGAACTTCGATAAGTCTATGAAAATGGGAATGATTACTTGATTTCCAGCTTGATTCTTGATTTTTTGGCAGTCCTTACTGAATTGATAGTTTGATACTTTAAGAGTTAGCCATTGGTAGATAGGAACATAGATTTAATGATTCAAATACAAAATTTGTGTTTAAATACACATCAAATTCATGAAATTATTTTGTATATACTTATTTCACATTTAAATCAAATTCACACAAATAAATAATTCACAAAAAATTGAATATATTCTGCTTTAATATTACTGTCGTATGAGTTTTCGAACTTAAAAAATCTACAATAAACCACAGCAATAGCTACCATGATGTGAGAGAGGTTTGAGGAAAGTTGAATAAAGAAGAACTCAGTACAAATAGTTACAGAAATATAATAAATGAATAAGCAAAATACAATATCTGAATAAGTACGATGGCGAAGCGCAGTTCTAACATAGATTGTAACTATAATGTGAGATTAGAATGAAGGTGGAACTATACACACACAAGAATGATGATGATGATGATGATGATGATGATGATGATGATGAATGAGTGAGTAAGAGAGAATTTTGTATCAAAAAAATGTAGATGCCTCTAAAACATATAGATTGTTATCAAATATTTCAAGTTATTATCAAAATAATACTGCATCAACCAATCAAAATCATTAGGGTAATTTTTCACCAAGTACCTATTTACTAAGATAAAAATTACCCTACCCAGGTAAAACAACTAGTCTATTCTGAACAGTTGGGGTGTTTTGGTTGTTACCCTGGTGTTACATTGGCATTAAGTCTGAAAGCATCTGTCGACTGAAGTCAATAATCATATCATTTGAATCACAGAACCCAAACAGAATTTCAGTGATATCTCCCAAATCCAACTTACCCAACATACAAATTCATCCAAATTTTCACAGGTTCTCAAGCTAACGCATCAAAATTTCAGCTCAATCCTATATTTGGTTCAGGACAATTGATTGGGTTCATACAATTTGAAGCAAATGATCCAACACATTTTCAGCAATATCTTCAGAATCAAATGTACAATTTCAATCAAATTTTCACAGATTCTTGAGTTAATATGTAACAATGTCCCAGCAAAATTTCAGTTTTCTAAAAGCAACAGTTCTCTTGAAATTGTTATTGAAACTTCAGTTGAAATGTAACCAGAATAAAACTAAACGAATACTTTAGGGAATACTCCATCGAATGTACGCTACAATAGCAAAATGTGGAAGTAATTAGCATAGAGTACACGCCAGCACATTACCAGTAGAAGGATAGTTTTGACGATATGAGGGGCCTTAGCCGAGGCATGCCACTTCGTATGTCAGCGATGGAAGGGTGGTCTTGAGGGGGTATGGCGAAGCCCCATCCACCATTGTTACCCGCAAAGTGACATACCATGCACTGACCCCTCTGCATCTGCTTAACAGATCCCACCATCTACGTCATGAATGAGCCGTATACTTCGAATTCTAATTGTAACCGAAAATATCACTGAAAAAGTCATCAAAAAAAAATTAATAAAAAATTCCACAAGTAGGATCGGAATCATCGACCTACAAATCAATAGTGTGGTGTACAGAAGGGTGCCACATTTGGACTCGAGTTTCTTCATTCAGAAATAATTCACATACAATCAGAAACGTAAAATTGACCAATTATAGTCTTGTTACTTTGCTCTTGCTACCCACCTTTAAATTACTTGCGTATTTAGTAACGACTCTAGTCGTAACCTGTTAAATCCTAAAAGTGTCTAAATGTCACTAGATACCTACTCTCTTTACGACGTTGTAATTTGCTGATTTTCGAATTGTTGTGTACACGAATTTAAACTGTCATTTTTTCAAAATTGACTTGGCATCCTCCTGCAATCCGATGAATTATTTTGAAGGTCGATAGTTCGAATCCTACCGACAGATTATTTTTTTAATTTTTTTTTTTCACCAACTCATTTTTAAAAATATTTTTTAAGGTTGTTTAAATATGTTGATTAAAGTATGTCATTCATTCGTGGCGAAGGTGGTAGCATCTTTCGGGTACATGCGTGGGGGGGTCCATGGTACTCCACTTTAGGGGTGACAATAGCAGGGGGTCGAAGCCACACATACAAAGTGGTATGCCTTAGCTTTGAAAGATCCGTTATGTGCAAGCGGGTGTAGGATGCTGACTTCACATCAGAAATAATAAAACAAAAAAACAAACAAACCATCACAATCTTGCAAGTCAGAATTCCGAGTGAGATTTAGAACTGGTCAGAACCTTACCAATGGCAATCCTAGCGCTTTGGTATTGTTTTAGCATCAAAATCGGTAGCTATTCACGGGTCTATCCATAACACGAACCAAAAACAAAGTCAAAATTCTGTTTCCAAAAAAAGTTAAATAAAAGCATGTAAAATTTTTTTTTTTTTGTAACACGACTTCATACGGGTAACATAAGTGCACTTTCTTGGCAAAAGGTCGTAGTTTTACGAAGAAAAAACACAAGCGCCAAAAAAATAAAAATATTAAGTATGAAATTTTCTTTTACTTCATTTTATTCAAAGATATTTTCAGACAATACATTATAAAAATTATTAACAGACAAATGGCAAAATATTTTTATATCGTAAAAAGCAATCTTGTACAAATAATTTATTACTATTTAGAAAAAGAAAATGTACAATACTTTATGACTTAGAAAGTTAATTATAATCTAGCTCGAGTAAGAAATAAAGACCAGTTGGTTTTTATTTAACCTAGTCTAGAAGACTGGCTAAACGTATTAATTTTTTAATAAATTTCATTTTCGTAATTATTTATAAATATATTATACATAATGTACATAATAATGTATATTATCACAAAACATGATAGGAAATGGTCTAACGTGGAATTACCCTTTGAAAAATCTAAAGTCGGGTTCCTTCTCTTTTTTCACTCAATTTCAATTGAATAATCGATATACAACGGATAAGATAAGCGGTAAAATAAATTTCAACAGCATTTTGCAATCGCAATAATAAAACAAACAAATTTTTAAAAAAATAAAAAAAATAACATAATAATAGTAATAATAATTGTTAAAAATATAAATAATCGTAATTATAATTAAAATAATATTAAGAATAATTGTAATAATAGTGAATTTAAAACCGGAAACGACGAAATAAAACATATCGAGAGGGAAAACGCATTTAAAATCAAATGCAAATAAGAATACAAAGGTAAAAGAAAACAAGTGATCACCCAATTAATAAAATGTTAAAAAAATGGCGTATAATGACTACCCTCAAAACAGAGAGGAAACATGTCTTTTTTTTCTTTTTTCCATTAAATTTTTGTTACGTTCATTGGAAATTTTCTTCTTCTTCAATATAATTTCATTAATGCTAAATAAAATTCTAAGATGATAACAACATTAATATTAAAGTTAGGTACAAGAATTGTTCACATTTGTACGTGTTAAAAAAAGGAGAAAAAAAGAGAAAAGAAAGAATAAAAAAATAATCGTTCTCAAAATTGGCAAGAACTTTCTTAAAACCTTTGTTGCGTTCCATCCTCTATTCACACTAAATTCAACTATTCGTCATTTTTCGTCTAATCGGTAACCTTACCCTTTCTTTCTTTAAATTTTTTTTCAACCATAGTATGTTCTCTTTCCGTGACTTGAGTACTGAATACACATTATGGTCATTAAAAAATTTCTGTAACGAATTAAACTAAATTATACTCTTTGAGATTTGATTGTAAAATGGTGTCTTTTACGGCCGCGAACACAAAACGAATATTCTCCGTATCTGAAAAACATGAATACACAAACATATAGAAATAATAATTAGTCATACTGAAGTCATTCCCATTTATAAGCACAATGGAAAAGTTGAAACACAAAGCACTATGAAACTGTCTCTCCTTCAAGCCATGCAGCTGAAAACGAAAATTATTCTGATGAAATTAGAAACAGAAAAAAAATCAGAATAAATATAACTATCAGAAAAATTAAAACAAAAAGCGAATACACCGATGAAGAAAAAGCGATTAGAAGAACCCAGCGTTTTTCAGAACATCAATCAAACTTCACGAGGTAAGTTGTTTAGTTATCGATTTTTATTATGAGACATTTTTCAAGTATTAAACATAGCTAAAATGAGGCTAGGGATTTCCAAAGTTTCAATTACGAACGTAACGTACTTATAACCTACACCAGACTGAAGGCCAGCAATATAAAACTCAATCTAGCCACAACAACACTTATATATATAAATTTGATACATAAAACCAACAACTATATTGGTTGAAACCTGTGTGAAATTAAAGTAATAAAAAAACTCTACAAGAAAATAGTTTTAAAATAAAATCAATGTACGTATATTTTATTCTTATTCCTAACAGTTATTAAAAATACAAGAGAAAACTCAATAGGTTTGTTTTGGCAGCCGTTTTTCTGGAAATTCGGGTGAAATTTCAGTAAAAAAAAAATTATAGAAACGCGTTCTAGCAGATTTTGTTATTCTTCTATTCCGAAAATTACTAGAAATTTTGGTTAATTTAACAGTACCTCTGGAGGTACTGCTATTTTATCAGAAAAATATTTGTTGATGCGGGGAAGTATTTTAATGAAACATCTAGAAATTTTATTAGAAATAACAGAAAAACGACTGGCCGAACGAACATAATAACACAGATTTGAATCCCCAATTATTTTTAAGAGGAGAGGTTGCCACTCAAGTTTTGCTACTGGAGTTTAACGAAATTTAAAAATACATTCTTTTTTATGTAACTAGGAGTGCGATCATGAACTGAGTTAATAATTGCTATTGCTGGGGATTGTTTACCACTTTATCAACTCAATCATGAGAGTTAACACATGATATTTTGATTGATGATTGCTACCTATCAACTCCCTTCATCCTGTTGTTAAAGTCTGAAAACTTGATAATAATTTTAAAGTTCATTCATTTTCGCTGATTTTATTCAACTTGCATATAAATTAAGACTATTTTCAAGAGAATAATGATAGCGAAGTAAATTTTTAAAGTACTTATTAATAAAATATAGTAGGTAGCTGAGCGCATTCGGAATCAACTTTTGAGTGAAAAGTTGTGCAATCAACCATTCAGAATCGACAAGTTATTCACTTTGTTGAAGCACTCGCGGTAAAGCGTGGTCAACTATTCTCTCTGCTTGCAAGTAGAGTAAAAAGTTGTAAAAAGTTAACAGAGATTTGTTCAGTTAATGGCTTGGAAACGATTTATCAAAAATGATTAGAGATAACTTCACAAATCGATAAAAGTTCACTTCAACCATTCAGAATCGAATGGTATGGTGCGTTTTAACCTTTGATTTTTTAGTACTGGATACCCTAATGTTAACGATACGTTGCTGTGAATCCAGTAAAATCGATGAAACTGATGTTCATTTTACAGCTTTAGATGAATATTGTGGGAATGGATTAGAGTGTTTACCGGGATATCCAGTACGAAATAATCGAAGGTTTAAACTTCAGAGTATTAAATATAATAGAGAATGCATGTGGGACAAAAAATGGTACAATTTTTGAGACGAAGTATCCACACTCCAAAGGAATGGTGCAATTGTTTTCTCATTTTATCCCACAAAATTCCTGTTTTGGTGGTTTTTGAATTATGAGTTATATTTATTCGTTCATTTAATTCAACTATTTGAAGAAAAAAAAATTCTCATCACTGTTAATGTGCCCGAATATATATGGGCGAATAAATTTGAATTTGGTATCGTGAGGATGGGAACACTACTTCAAAAGCGGTGCCATTTTTTGTAGCAGCAATTAGATGGGCCATACGTCCTTTATTATATTTTTTTGGTTTTAATCAGCATCAAATGATCCTTTTTCTCAATTAAAAAGTTTTTTGATTCCAAATGTGCCTCTGAGTTCGATAAAGTACAGCCAATTAATATCATTATAGTTATTGAGCAATAATGCGATGGAACTATCGTTTGTAGAGGTAAAATTTTGCAGATACGTTAATATAAGTTGGGTTTAAAATTATGTGAAAATTTCAGAAAAATCATACCTTTGGTTTTTGAGATATCACTGAAATTTTGTTGGGATTATGCGATTCAACTGATGAATTTAATCTCAAATATACCATTTTATCGAGCGCCATTGAGATTGAACTGTTTTCGTAGAAAGATAAAATTTCGCGGATACATTAATGTATGTTCACTAAAAATTCTGTGACAATTTCATTGAAATGGAATGTCTAGTTCTCAAGATACTGCTGAAATTTCTCAAGTAAGTTGATAAAATTTATCTATTGAATTTCACAATCCAACATAATTTCAACGATATCTCACGAACCTAGAAACATACAATTTCAGTGAAATTTACAGAGGATCTCCAGCAAATTTACATTAAGGTTTCTACAAAATTTCTACTCTTTGTGACAAATGATTCTATCGCAATTGTGCTAGATATTGAGAATATCAAAATCAATTTCCATTTATCATAAGAACACCAATTGTTTTACTGGGTAATTTCTATTAAAAAAATTGGTTTTGTCGAAGATTTATAGTTCATTTATAACAGCTAGTCTTGTAGAAGAATTCCTGTAAGTCATTAGTTTTAATAGGTATCTTTTTAAATTATCAAAGCAGTTATCATAACAATACTCATGATAGCTTCTTTTGTTTTTCAATTGATAAATTCAAGAATTTAACTTAACAAATTGTTCATGATCGCACTCTAGGTGTGAATTAGCAGTGGTTTGAATTAGTTTTACTTTATATCTCTTTAACAACGAAACATTTTTTGACACTACGGGCTAGTTTTAAAATAGTAGTTCAAATCAAGTTCAGAGTTTAAACTGAGTTCAGAGGTAAGACATCGTTTTACAATTCGTAAAACCACGTTCAACCATTGTGAACCACAATATAACTTTACCACTGGATTATTGTGAGTTAACCAATGGAAGTTTTTCATTGGGTGGTTTATCATGATATTTTTTATTGATATATTACAAATTTATATGGTTGCTTAACACTAACCAATTCTCAAATATAATTAAAATATTATCATGTTATCAGTTATTCATTTATTTTATTTTGCATATCAATGTTATAAATTAAATTTCCATCAATAAAAGGTTAATATTTATTAAAACATCGCAAATGTTTAAAAAAATACAGATTTAGTTGAACCACAGCTGATAAGTAATTGTAAAACCAAACCAACTTTGAACAATTTAAGGATATTTGAGGATTGGATGGTGTTAAGCAACCATATAAATATGCAGTTGATCAATAAAAAAAATGTCGTGATAAACCAGCCAATGAAAAACTTGAACCATTAGTTAACTCAAAAGTCCAACGGTAAAGTTAAATTGTTATTCACGAAGGTTGAACTAGGTTTAAACTGCTATTGTAAAACTAGCCCTAGGGGTCCAGTGTATAGTGGTGAGTTAACTTTTATCAGAAAATAATTTGGAATTTTCACAGGTCAAATTTAGAGTCAATTAGAGTTCATCTCCTACTGCACACCACACCCTTAATACTGAAGAGTTTAAATAATGTAATATTGTAGTTCATTAAAATAAAGTAAAAAAGAATTTAAAAAAAATAAAAAAAGACGAAGAATTGCTTGCATATATACTCTCAGAATGATCTCCGAAATATTTGGCAAAGTTTCTATTTCCTAAGTCATGCATCCATGATGATGTCTAGAACATACTAGTAACATTTTCAATTATTTTCACAAATTAAAACAAAAATAATTTAATTAAAATTTAGAATAAAAGAGTCTTTAACAGAATTTTCCAAAATGTGATGGACTGTACAATAAGAATGCAAAAATCTTGCAAGTATGAAAGTAGGTGGTCTTTAGCTTAGAAAAAATAACGTGCCTATAAATATACATCAATATGGAGTGGAAATATCTTGGGCAAATTGTTTTTTACTGTTTGTCACGTGTTAGTGAGCATCTTAGATGCCAGGGGTTGAAATCAATTTGAAGGAGAGGATTATATCCTGCGATTTTTACTTTTTTTTGTTTTTTATCAGCTAGTGAGTGAGTGAGAGATTCAATAAATTCTTCTAAGATTGAAGTATAATCGATTGGGAGTGAATTACTAAAAGAGTGAAAGAGCAAGTGAGAGATTCCTTAAAATTTGGAATCATTTACTCCTTAAGGACAAAGCAGTTTGGATTATTTATCTATTTTCGTTCTGCATGACTGCTGTTTTTCTTTTTGTCCTCCCCTTATTAAGATTTTTTTTGGCGCATTTTTCTTCTTTCTTACCCATTATTGTTTGTCTTTCTTCCATACACCTATAATCATGAAATTTTGAGGGAAAAAAAAAGAAAAAAGGTTCAATCGGAGTGAATCATTTTTCTAACTGGGCTGAAATCGATTTAATCTGATTGATTTGAAGTTATTAAATTAGAGAGTAAATAAAGAGTTTTATATAAGAGTTTAAAAAATTTTTCAGAGTTAGTGGGATTGAATGGGAGTTTTTATTTTACTCCCAACCCTTGGTAGATGCCAGCACAGTACTGGCATAGGGATCTTCCGGATGTAAAGGGCTTTGGCCAAGGCATGCCACTTGGTATGTTGGTAATGACATAGTGATTTTCAGAAGTTGGGGCTTCACCCCACCTACTTCATGTCATCATTATTGCCCCTAACGTGACGTACCATGGACTGCCCCCCCCCGCATCTGCCTGAAAGATACCACTGCCTATGTACTGAGTGAATCTATTAGCTGAAATCATTGTGACCAAAAACATGTCTAATCGAAAAATAATCATTCCGAAAAACATTTAAAAAAACCAAGAAAATCAAACAAATTATTCCATGAAAAAGAATAGAAAAACAAGCTACATCGATAAATGATGTTGAATAGGGTTTTTATTTCACATAGTGATGTGCGATTAATTAAAAATTATTTGATCAGTCGATTATTTCGAGTAATCGATTTTACCATTTTTTACACTAATCCGCAAACCTAATTTTTTCAACGGGCATTAATTTTGATTTTTGAGGTAGAATAGAAAATGTTTCTTCTGCAACTGCAACAGCCAATAAAGATTTTCCTCATATATTTCGTCTATTTCTTTTATAAAAATTTTGTGATTCTTGAACAAGCATTAATGATATTCGATTAATCGAGGTAATTGATTAGTCGAACCAATCAATTAGTGCCCATCACTAGTTTCAAAAATGAAAAACAAAACAGAACTAATTAAAGGAAAAGAAGGAAGAAAAAAAAAAACAAGGAAAATAATGATGATTTTAATAAGGTTTTTTCACTAACTGCAAAAACCTTAAAAAATGAAAAAAAAAAACGAAAAAAATTCTTCAAAGTTTCGGCTTTTGTGGGACTTGAACCCAGCACTACTGGTACCAGAGCGCCTCAGTAGGTGAGTGAAAGTTACAAAGTCAAAATGCAATATTATTTTATCATTCGACGGTTAATTTACCCTAAAATATTTGCCAAAAATATTTCCAACACATGCAGGTGTATATTTATAGGATAGTAGAAAAACGTATGCCTTAACTGGTTCTTGAATGAAAGAATATTTAGCAGCCAACTTTTGTGTTTTTATGTTTTCTGAAATTTTCCGATTCATAAGAAAAATCATCGAAAACTGTGGCAAAGCCACAATTTAAATTTTGAAAAAATGTCAAACATTCGATAAACTTTGTAATGAAAATTCATTTAACGGAAAACAGCAAGCCATGAAATCATCCACAAAGTAGGCTGCAACACAAGACAATTTTCAACTTAAAAATGCTTTATTTTTAGGAAGTCAAGCAAGGTGTCTTTTAAAAATACCAACACATTTGACATACGATTCGCACCCCAAAAATCTTGAACACTGATCTGTAATTACAAATTTCTTTTATCAATTTGAATAATAGGGATGAAGAAGAAGTAAAAAAAAAATCAGATAGGGCCCCAAATAATGAATGAATTCAAACTATATAAGATGAAAGTTATTTGATGTAAACGTAGTTTGGATCAAAATTCCTTCACAGTTTTGACACTAGTTTCATATCTAACTTATGTTTGAAGTTGACATATTATAGCTATATTACACTCCTCAAGGAATGCATTAGTGGAAATATCAGAGAAATCGTTCCTAAGGTCAGATCACCTCTCATGAATTGATGGACAGATACACAAGTACATGTAATTAATTATTTTCAAGGGTTATTCAAGATTAAAATAAATACCTTGATATAATGAGGCAGTTTTTACAATGGCTTTGGAGAAGTTTGACCAAAAACAAAATCGCAGAATTCATATTTTCATAACTAGACTTTTTGTAGAGCATTACTGTCAGATACATAATTCGTCTCTGACATTCTCCCAAAGCACCGTACATACTTTACTTTTGTAAATGGTTGGTATGTTAATAGTTTCAATAAAAATGTAAAATGCAGTAACTTTTGTTGCTCAAAACACTTTGGGAAGAGAAAAAAAGATTAAAATTTTAACTTAGGACATTTGTTTTGTTTTCCATCTAGTGAACAATATTGAAGAAATTTTTCGAACATTTAAGTCACAACATGATTAGTTTGAATGATATTTGAATATGATTAAATATAATACTACATCGTAGGTGCGATTAAACTTTCGGTGTTGACCTACGGACTAGATAGAATAGCACAATAAGAGAATTAGGCTACATCAGAATAAAATTGATTACAAGGGAAATATCATGACGAAAATCATTAATATTTCAGTCAGAAGGGTATCAAAAACAAATAATTTATGCGCATGCTAAAATATCTTAAAATTTTTAAAATAACGGGACACTTTTTAAAATTTTTCAATTTTCCCCGGTTCAAATGAAACCTCCAAAAACAAATAAAAACAAAATTTAGCTTTCTAAAATTTTCTTAATCAGGAGCCAAATGAGGGTGAACTACTATACCAAATATATTCATGCTTTGGACAGTTGAGACTATTCAACTTTTTCGCATACCAAAATTCTGGAGATTTCATGGCGTAGTAACTTACTATACTTTTATTTTATGCCGAGAAGAAAGAAATACAAATCTTACTTCATTTAATTCTAATGTTCAGAAGTAAGCTCTTATTCTGCAAATTTTACAAAAAATTTGAGAAAAAATAATCAATGAAATTTGTATGAAAAATTATGAAAAATAAAGATGTTTGATATTTTTTATCAAATAGTTCAGATAAAATTTATGAAAAATGACTAAACTTTAAAAGATTTAACAATTTAAAAAATCAATGGTGTTTTTCTCCCGGGGCTGAAAATTTAACATAGAATTATTCTACATTCTATTTTATCGTATTTCTCTAGATTTTTTAGAAAGTTGAAAAAAGTTGAAAACGTCAGAATAATTCAAATGTTTAAGACTCTATGATGAATGAAAATCTAGGCGGAATACTAAGCATTCAAGAGATCACTCTCGTCGTACTTCCGGAATCAACATTTTCTTCAAAATTTTTTCTATTTTAAACCTGATTCTTCAGAGATCTAAATAACATGGTATTTCAATATAGCCCAGAGTGTGAATAATAAAAAGCTCTGATATTAAAACTGAATTAAAACATGAAATACATTTGAAATAATATATGCCATTATCTATAGAATTTCAGGATTGAAATTTATTTTTTCCTACATCCTAAAGCATACCGAGCAGTAGGTGTCGAAAATATGAAAGCCGAAAATTTAAAAATAAAATTTTAATAGTTTAATAGTTACATGACAGAAAAAATGAAAACGAATGCAAAAAATAATTTTTCGACCAAATTTTCTCCTCATCAAAAAAATGAAGTTCAAAATACATACTTACAAATAAGAAACATGAAAACCACTTACATACACAAAAAACACTTAAGCTAAATTAAATTCTTTTAAAGCAGCCTGCATTATTGTATCTTTAACGGCACAAAACACAAGCTTAATGTTTTCGGTATCTGTTGATTTAATAAACATCGAAATCCGAAATTCCATAAGCGTTAAGCCGTATGCACATGCAATCATGAAAAAAAAAAAAAAAGTTCAACACCGCTTAATTGTTTTTCCACAAAATTTCTAAAATGACAAAATAAAAAACGACTAATATCGCAACTCTAAGAGACGAAAAGCGTAATTTCAAATTTTTCAGGATTTAAGTAATGCCTATCTTAGGATGCAGAAATATTATCTTAATAAAATGCTAGAACTTCAGAGGGGAGCTAACTATGACGTTAGACCCATGGTTGCAAACAATTTTTCAATTTTCGTTTTTCGCTTTCTTGCATTCATTTGTACGCTCTTCTTCTTCAGAGATGCAATATACTACGAGAAAACCGAAGTTAACTTCGGATGATGGATACGGCATGTTCTCTGTCTATAAAATTGGTAAAATAAATTAGTTTTCATAGAAAAATGACAGAAATTGAGTCCGTTTGCCATCATTAAAAGGATTAATAAGAATATGTTTTTAAAAACCTTGTGATGAAAAATGAATTAATCCATTACCTCTACAGCGCACAAATCAAGAGAAATAAATACTTGCACACACAAAAAAAACTGAAAACTACGGTCATTGTAGAAGCAAAATAAAAGCATGCATTCACAAAAAAGTTAAATAAATTACCTGTAGCACATGTAAAATGCGAATATATTATTTTTTCACTATCGGGATTTAAATCAACGAACATTCTTAAAATAAATTCTCTAGCTGCTATGGCATCTTTTTGTGGTCCTGAAATACGAGGATTGGAAAAACATAGAAAAAAAATACAACATAGGAACAAGAATAAAACTACTTTCATCAACGTGTACATGAGGGAAATTTTGAGGGATAGCAAATGATGTACAACTGAGTAAAAAACATTCTCTAACGTTACAATATTATTATGATAAACAGGAAACAAAGAACTACAACCATGAAAGTACTACATCGAATATAAGGTTAAAATATTTTGTCATAGGTTTTCTAAAAAACATGAAACAAGAGGGGCTTTTACTTTTATGGGATTCGAAGTCATGAATACAATATCATTAACCTGTAGCAGTAGTAAAGTGAGAATAACACATTCGATCAGGATCCGGATTTGTATCCAAATATTTTTTTAGAATGTATTCTAGGGCAGCGGCGGAATCTTGTTTCGGACCTATCCGGTGATACAAAAAGTGCGGTGCACAAATAAGTTAGAAAATTACCCAAGCAAAATTTAAAAAATTTATTTTCCCCAAAGAAGAAGAATACATGGAAAACTATTAGGTTCAGAAAGAAGAAACCACGAGTTGGATACTCAAGATTTATAGTGTGAATGTCCGCTAGCCTGAGGTTAGCATTAGCTGAATGGAAGTTATACAGGCGCTGCTCTCCAGTCTCGAGTAGAGTTTATCTTCAAGCTATAGTCCGTCCAACGAAAGATGATCCCTGCGCCTTGACGCAACGTTTCAAAATATCAGTTTGGAATTTTTCCTTTCAATTTCCACTTGATTTACACGAATTAATAATTCAACAATTCGATGAGTGGTAATAATGCACAAATGACCTACGTAAAATGGCGAAATTGTTTCGGATTGTGTTTTGTCTCAACAAGCGTCTGTGATCAGGCAAAGAGGAGGTTTTTTTGTTTTTTCCGGTTGCGTCTGTAAACAGACGACGGAAGAAAAGTACTTGAGAGAATAAAAAGTAAAGAATTCTGCATTTTTAAAAATTTTTATACATAAATATATATATATATAATAAATAATCTGCCTAATCCACTTTGAAAGATATAGCGTGAGAATAAAACAAAATAATAATAATGAAAAAATAAAATTACAAAAAAAAAAAAAATTATCCTAAGGATTCAATCACGGGTTGCTGAAGTGACAAGCCAAGTTATATAGAAAGGCCACACGCCAAATGGCTGATTTAAGCATCACTATTTACAACACCATCCTGAAAACACCTACTATGATTTATGACAACGCAAAAAACTATTATCTATGACAATGCAAAAAACTATTATCTATGACAACGCAAAAAACTATTATCTCTGACTGAACGTGGACGCCTCGTTTGTCTCAGGGATCAACTTTCGTTGGATGGATAATAAATAGAAATTATGTCATGTACCAATCACGTTACAAATCTCAAGAATACCACCACAGGAAAAAATTGTAGCCTTCCTTTACGGTTAAGTAAAATGAAAAAATAAATTAATTTTTCCAATGCGTTAATTTAATTAGAATTCACGAAGGAAATTGAACGAAAAACCAAAAAGATCAATAAATTCAATCATATTACCCACCACTTTAGTCTTGATATTTGCATAAATAGTATTATTCAATAATATGACTTAACCTGAAACTGTATGAGAAGTAAATTCGATATTCGAGGCACAACTCAATAAGAGTCCAATAAAAATATCGAAGCAAATTTTAAACAAGAAAACTGATCAAATTAGTTTCATAGTCGTCCTCATCTACGTTGACTTCGTTTGATTATAGAAAATTATTATTTCAAATAATTTAAGTCAATCATGTCTGTGGTACACTAGATGAAAAAATGGAAGTTTAATATGTTATGAACTGGTACTTACCATCGAACTCCGGAAAATAATCAACTAAATGTGAGTACATAATTTTTTCTTCCAACAAATCTTTTTTATTTAAAAATAAAATTACTGACGAATGCTGGAACCAGGGATATGTGATAATTGTTTTGAACAAGGCTTTTGATTCTTCCATTCGATTCTGTAACAAACGAAAATATATGCAACTTTTTAAAGGAACGGGAAATGATTTTCTACCTCACTAAACTAGAATACTCGATTGAACGAAAAACATAATCAGTATTTGGAAACAAAAATGGGCGCATAACTATAAAGGAGGAATTATTCCTGGACGTCGATAATAATAACACATTCTAACTTGACCAAATTTTCTTCTGAATAAACAAAAAAAACTTTATCTCTGAAATACTTCGCTAGAAAACCTAATTTGACAATTTTCATTCATAATTAAAATAAAAAAAAAATCAAAATCAAAAACTTTGAAAAAATTGTTTGACAATATTGACATCTGACAAACATATCAACACATAAATATTTCATTGCTAGTTATAGAGGTTCAGGAAGACAGATTCGGTGTAATAAACAAAATAATAAAGATGTTGAAGTTACATCTCAGAATTGTGTAATTGCAGCAAAGCAAATAAGTGACATACAAAGATTTAGAAAGTGTTTAAAAAGGAATGTATACGGAGATGAATGAATGAACAGCAGAAAGAGTATCAGTCCCGCGAGTGTAAACATTAAAAAAGTATTTACAGAAAGATAGTCGACTGTTTGCAGGAGTGTGAGGGGAAGAGGATTGTGGCCCCAACACTAGTTTTAGGCAAAAACAAGCTACATTGATAAATGATGTTGCAACAGGGTTTTTGCTTCATACAGTGATGCACAATTATTTGAAAACTGTTCCATTAATCGATTATTTCAAGCAATTGATTTTGTCAATTTCTTACACCAACTTACAAACTTAATTTTTTAAACATGCATTTAATTTGAGGTAGAATAGAAAACATTTCTTTTGCAACAGCGAACAAGTAGGATTTTCCTCATGTATTTCATCTATTTTTTCTATAAAAATTTTTGTGATTCTTGCCCAATCCTGAATGATATTTGATTAATCAATTAAATATTTACTCCTAATTTTGTAACTATTGTTGCAAAATTGATAATTTTATTACCAAAATAAAAACAAAAATAGTGGTACTGGAAGTACCATCTGGTTGATCCCTATCAAAATTAGCAATACGATACAATAAATATAATAAATATAATAAATATTCAAGTAAAACTTGGCGCAAAGTTCCGTACCATTCCTACATTTGTGGAATCACTCTCCTGGAGTAGGTTGGTGTAAGTTGGTGTAGTTCTATCAAACAGAGCTATTGTTTCAAAATTGCGCATTCTCTGACGAATATAAAAAAAAATAGTGGTATTGGAAATACCATCTGGCTGATCCACACCAAAATTGGTAGCTTACTACAATAAATTATAATAAATAACTATTCCAAATTTTGTGTATATTGATGCAAAATGGAGCATTTTATAGATAAAAAAAACGAAATGGTGGTACAAGAAGAACCATCTGGCCCATCCGCACCAAAATCAATAGGTTTAATCCTTGGCTTTGTATAAATGTATGTACAAATTTTGTGATTATATGATAAAAATTGTGATCTGTACCATCAGAACAAGAAATGGACTTCTATCTATCCATCCGTCCATCCATCCATCCATATATATATATATATATATATAATATAAATAAATAAAAATGTATATATACACACACACACATATATATATATATATATATATGGATTTGAATTTTTGGTGCCAAAATATTTCTGAGATCATGAAACAAAAAATGTACTCGCCAACAACCCTGGGGGCGAATACCGCACCAAGAGTAATAAGTAGATTTTGTAAAAAATAAAAACCTACTTAAAAATTCTGCACTTTTTAAGTTCAATGAAGGTCAAACAAATGGGTATAATGACAAAAATAACATCAAATTTGAATTCATTGCCACAGGCACATGTTTCGTATACACATTAAAATATGAAAATCAAAAACTGTTCCCTTCTTGGGCCCCAAGAGTATTAAAAAATGGGTTACATACTTGATTGATAAAATGAATGTCAAATTCAAATTCAGTGCCTTAAATATGTCCAAAGATGTAAATTTAAGAATCTGCAAAATGCTAGTAAATGCAGAACTAATAAGTTTGCATAATATTTTTCCTCTCTTCACTATATGTATATGTTAGAGGTAGAAACCAAATTTGCTCAATGAGCAAACAAAATGCTCAGAATGCATTCTCTATCATTTGAAAATTGCCAGAATATGACAGTTTGTGTTCTGGCAGTTTTTAAATGTTCAAAATGCATTCTGAGCTATAGGCTAATACCATAACACGAAATAGTCTAAATGCACAGCACAGGTTGTGGAAGTTTCTCAATTTTATAGCTCATTCAGTATGTTAAGCTCCGTTCCAAATACAAAAAATAATGCTGAAAATGTAAAGAAGCACTTGAACAACGCATGTTTCTGCAATCTGTTGATATAAATGAAATGCTATTTCATTAACACCCACATCGTTCAAGTCATTACATCCTGTTTCCTTGTGGAATAGAGGATTGCAAAATTGTGAAAGCACCTCTACATTTTAGGCTTTTTTTAATTGTGAACAAGGCTTTCACATTGTGGTGATAAAAATAATGCACAGAATGCCTTGTAGAATTGACAAACTTCCACAATATATTCTGTTCCTTTTGATCTAATGCCAAAATCCCCTTCCTCCTACACCCGAATAAGAACTCTGTTGGAGAATACCCATCGTCAACCTTCTGAGAGACCTTCAGCGTACCATCGCCGCCTCGTCACCCTAAACAAAGGAAGAGTCAATGACGATGTCCTCCACAACCTTCTTTTCCAATCCCTCCCGGTCAATATCCGCCAGACATTGGCCATGACTAAGCCCGCGACCTCTCGACAGGCAGCGTTTGAAGCTGACGAGGCAATAGCTCTCGAGCAAACCTTTCCGTCAACATCCCCTACAACCAGCACCATCTCCGCTATCGCAACTCCTACAGCATCACAGTCGACAGCACCAACGGCTAATTCCTCGGAGTTAGCTACCATTACCCAGCTGCTTCAACAGCTCTTGGCTGGAAAACAGGTGAATTCTGTCAGCCCCCCAAAAGACCCTGCCCCATTCCCCGAACATAGGCGTTTGCGCTCACGCGACGCCAGGTCCAGAGATAGATCGCGCTCTCGTGACTCTAGCTCCGGTCGTTTGAAACCACGGATGACACTACAAGTCATTGATGGTAAGAGACAGGTAAATACCCGCTCTCCCTCCCATTCACACGATGGCTACTGTTGGTATCATCAACAATTTGGGAGAAAATCGCGCAACTGCTCTGACCCCTATGTTTGAGGTGGGACAAACCACAAAATCGCGATCGCCGCGATTCCAAATCCCCTACTCGTTCGGGAAACGAGTAAACGATTCAGTCAAGATGGCACTCCCACTTGTTTTCACCTCAGTCTGTCTATTCTTGGAACATCTACTTAGCGAGCATCACTTCCTGGTCGACACTGGCACGGAGATATCGGCTATACCTCCGACCACTGAAGACCGGAAATGCAACGCTAAGCCTCAAATCTACGCTGCGAACCAAACTCCAATTAGTACTTACAGAGTTAAGCTGGTGCAGGTAGATTTCGACCTTCGACGCGAATTTAAGTGGACCTTTATCATCGCCGATATCGCTGATCCCATCATCGGAGCAGACTTCCTTAGCCACTACCAACTGCTTCCCGATGTCAGCGAAGGGCACCTCCTTGATAAGACCACTGGACTAGCCGTAATAGGTAAACCTCGCCCTATCGACTAACCTCCAGAGATTTGTCTGACCATCGCCCACTCAAATAGTCGATTCCAAAAAATCCTCGATAAATTTCCCGGTGTAACCGGTAAAGAAGGTTTACACCCGAGGATTTGCCTTACCAAAGTCACCCACAACATCGAAACTGTAGGTTGACCGGTGTTTTGCCGTGCCCGTCGTCTACATCCTGAGAAGTTAAAGGCAGCCCGCCTTTCCTTCCAAACCATGCTCGAACGTGGTGACTGCTGACCCTCCAAAAGTGCCTGATCATCCCCCTTGCATATGCACATGAAGCCCGACAAAACATGGTGCATGCTTGGTGACTACAGAGCACTCAATGCACGAACTATCCCTGATGAATACCCTGTCCCGAATATTATGGATTTCCACACCAGACTAGCTGGTGCTAAATTATTCACAAAATTAGATCTCGTGTGGGTCTTTAACCAAGTCCCGATGACCGAAGAACACATCCCCAAAACAGCCATAATAACCCCCTTCGGTCTCTACAAATTTCCCTATATGCCCTTTAGACTTCGAAACGCCACCCAAACCTTCCAACGGTACATTGATGGATTGTTGCGAGACATTGACTACACTTACACGTACATTGATGACATCCCCATTACCGCCTCCAACCCCGATGAGCTTGAAGAACGTGTTATCGAGGTCATTTGGCGTATTTACAACGCTGGCCTCACTGTCAATGGTAACAAGTCCAAACATGAACGTGAACAGCTCACCTTCCTTGGCCATCGAGTCAACAGCGCAGGTATCAAACCCACTCCCGAACGTGTCCAAGCTGTACTCGATTTCATACTTCCCAAAACTATTCATGACCTTAGGCGCTTTCTCAGAATGGTGAATTTCTACTGGCGTACAATTAAACATTGCGCTCACATTCAGAGAAAACTCTTTGCGCTTATCCACTCCAACAAAAAACGCGACAAAACCCCGAAAATTTGGACTGACACTGCCAAAACCGCCTTCCGCGACTTAAAGCAGGCGTTAGCAAATGCTGCTCTTTTGGCACATCCCAACGAGTCCAAACAACTCGTCTTGGCAACTGACGCGTCTAACCACGCGATAGGGGCTACCCTCTATCAACACGGTGCCGGATTGCTAGAGCCTTTGGCATTTTTCTCCCACAAATTATCAGACACTGAACGCCGATATCTAACATACAACCGTGAATTACTCACTGTTTTTGCAGTGGTGAAGCACGTCCGTAACCTGGTCGAAGGGCGTGTTTTCTCCGTCTATACGGACCACAAGCCCCTCACAACTGCCCTGTTTCAGGCGTGCGAGAAAGCTTCACCACGCCAGCAAAATCAACTTGAGTATATCTCGCAGTTCACGATGGATATCCACTACATCAAAGGAGAGGACAACATAGCCTCTGACTGTTTGTCGCTTATATCAATCTCCGCCATTACCTCTCCCTGTGTTGTGCCCTACAACAAAATGGCCCTTTGCCAACAACACGACCCACAACTCACCCAATACCTTGCAGACCCCAACTCTGCCCTCATCCTTGAATCGTTCAGAGTACCCAGACACACGTTACTCTTAACGTGCGACACGTCCACGGGGAAAAAATGACCCTTCGTATCCGCCAAATATTGGAGAACCATCTTCGATTTGATTCACGGGCTCTCGCACCTGAGTGGTCGGACAACTGCCCGTCTGATCGCTAATCGATTCATTTGGCCTGGCCTACGATCTGACTGCCTACGTTGGTCGAAAGAGTGCACTGCATGCCAACAAGCTAAAATCGGTAGACACACCAAAGCCCCTCTCCAAGCTTTCCACCCTACTGATCATTTAAAGCATGTGCACATCGATATTGTGGGTCCGTTGCCGACAGTTAGCGGTCCTCGTCATTGTCTGACAATGATTGACCGCGCCACACAATGGCCTCATGCCATCATGACAACGGATATTTCCGCGGATCGAGTGGCAACACTCTTCGTCCAACACTGGGTGTCCTCCTTTGGCATCCCCGAAACCATAATGACGGACCAGGGACGCAAGTTCAAAAGCACTCTATTCAACTTGGTTGCACGCCAGTTGGGAATACACAAAATCTCAACTACGGCGTATCACCCCCAATCAAATGGCAAAATAGAGCGATGGCATCGAACTCTCAAAGCCACCATCATGGCCCGCGAGAACTCCAAAGACTCGCGTGGAGAATGGGCAGCCAATTTGCCTCTCATTCTTCTCAGCCTACGCTTGACGGTCATCTCCAACCTCGGCGTATCCCCAGCCCAACTCCTTTATGGTGAAGAGCTCCATCTCCTGGCTGACTTCCTTGAAGATAGCCCACCAAGTGTCGTCACTCACATCGACGGCACTAACCTTCCACAACGCATTTGTGAAAGTGCAAATGAGTTCACCTAAATCACCCGCAACCACGGCAACTCCCCCTCATATGTCCCAGCTGATCTGAAATCAGCCCAAAACATATGGCTACGCGTTGATACACCTCGTAAGGCACTCGCCCCACCGTACGCTGGCCCATACAAAGTCCTCAACCGTACGGATAAATGGTTTGAGATCGACATACAAGGACGACAAACACACGTATCAATCGATCGCCTAAAGTCAGCCTATGTCTACACAGATATAGAAGCCGACCCAGATGACTCAACTTCTGTCAATGATCCTTTGGGACCAACAGTTGACTTGTCATCTGAGGTTGTTTTACCTAAAAACGACGACTCACCCCCGAATGCCACACCACAACCTTCGACGTCGTCTCCACACACAGACAACACGCTCGATTCTTCCCCAATTGTAATTACACACGATCAAAATAAAGAATCGCATCCCGAAGCGTCATCGAAGGAAAATACACAATCGCACCCCATTGGCCAGTCTCTTAGTCGAACAGTTGATGCTACGCTCGACGACAAACCGATTGCGATTTCCCTTCCTCTCCCGCACTTGTCCGAGTCGGCTCACACAACTGACGACAAGTCAAGCGTTGTAGACGACGACGTATTACAAAAATTGTTTCGTGGCGCCACCCAGTCACATAAGTACGACGCGTCTTCCTCCTTGGAAGACAAACAGGCCCCGCCTACAAAACAAACTCGTAATATTAATGTGCAACAACATCTGACAAAACCACACCTTTGTTCGGGTTTACAAGATGAAAATAAACGATGGTTACAATCAAGAAAACGAGTAAAATTCGTGTTTTAGAAACTCACTCTTCTCTTGACGCGTCCAGCAGTTATATACTCTTCATCACATGCTGTTCATCAGGCGCTTTTAACTATATTTCACGTAGCGTAATAGACTGGTGAAATGTCCCAAGAGCGTCTTTCCCCTTGCATGTCTGAAATTTTGGAAGATGAAGAAACAGCCCTTTTAAGGGCTACACCTCCACCAACAGAGGGTGGTAACGGCGATGCACCATTGTCCCCTTGTGTAGACGACCATTGCTCCCCCTCTCCCTCCTTCTCTCCCACAACGTCACCTGCTGACATTGTCCCTTCTCCTTCCCCCACGGCTATTGCCACCGCTCCACCGATGAAGCAGACATCGCCTGTATCCTCTACATCCGATCAAGTATCACCGTCATCCGTGATGCCTACCTCTGTCGGACCTGCACAAGAGGGTGCAAGCCGTACTCCTTTGCGAGTACTGCAACAGCGATTGACGCTGAGGCAGAGGGTGGAATCTGCTGCCAGGGGTCGAGGTGCGCCCCTTTGACAGTACCTGCCTGCTCCTGGAGTTGCAGCTTGGGGCTCTGAGTTCATACAGCGTGGCCTTGTCCGTAGCTCTCGTTCTCAAGTTTTTGTGCCACTCCCCAGGAAGACTGCGTACTTGTTGGAGACACCGCCTCACGCTTGGGCCACTGTACAATTAAGCAATGCACAGATTGACACCCGCACATTTGCCAAAGTCGTACAGCACGTTCAATCTAAGGGACCTTTGCCCAGTCCTCAACCATCTTCCTCGGCAGGCCTCCCCTCTGGGGAATTCCCACCGCTCAAGATGGTCAAACAGATTGAACCACTTCTTCTTCGGAAGCGCCGAGTGAAAGCGACTTCCACGTTGCGTACCAGTGGTACTACGTTTGTCTGCAGCAACAAAGTGGTTCCCCCAACTGTCAACTTCCAAAGTCGCAGAGGCACCAGTGCATCGTTGGTCCCGAAAGGCAAGTTGCCTCTACTTCGCCATTTGGTCGTACCGATTGCTCAGGAAGAGACAACGATGGACGTCGACCCAACTTCAACCCCAACCATCCATCTCCCCCCAACCCCCACATTGGTCTCTCAACGCGTACTCTCACCAGTATGTGAAGAGGTTGAAGCGACAGGAAGTGCTGCCGTCGATAACCCATCCGTTATCGACTTAACGACAACACCTTTGCCGGAAAATGTCCCTGAGCCTCAGCCATCCACCTCTAGTGCTAAGAGTCCCCCGGCTGATGGCAAACTGGCGAAGCGTCCCTGTTTAAACCGTAAGGCAGGTGGCCGCGCCTGGTGTGAAGCTCTCGCTCGCGGTCTTTCCTATATGGAGCTCAAATGGGATGAAATACGCGGCAAATCCCAGACCCAAACTCCCACTCCACCTCAGGCTTCCACACAGGAGCCTGCCCCATCTGTCGTACAGCCCCCTGTACTGCAACCGGTGGTTCCTCCTGTGTTGCAGAATCAAACACTGCAGCTGTGGGAGCAATTTACCGCCGCCGTGCTTGCAGCACATAATGCCCTGTCACTCGCCCTAGGGACAACACCGATGCCACTTACCCAAGTTGTGATGCCTCCACCCGGAATTCCCATTCCCCCGCATCTACAACTCTTGGCACCAGTTTACCCTCAGGCCCTGGTTATGCCGCCTTTAATGGCGCCGCCAATAACCTACCCACTGCCCCTCATGAGCATTCCCACATCTTGTCCCCAGACTCCACTCATGAGTTCACAAACTCGAGTGCATCCTACTCCTCAGCCTCGAGCACCTTGTACATGTCCTTCCCATCCCACTCTCCCAGCCAACTTTGGTAAACCCAAACCGAAGAGACCTGGCGATCCTACTACGTAAACGACATCCGTAAGCATAGTAGTGAACGCTGCGCCACACCTGACTGGCATCACAGGTCACCGTAAGTTTCCTCGGAAACTTACTAGGAGGTGAGTGGTGTGACAACGGGTGGTCGATGATGAACGAGTGTGTATTACACACTCGTCAACCACCTAGCGGGCCAGTGGGGTAAAACCCACAAACTATCTTTTGGTGCTCACGGCTGTATATTTTGTCTATGCAGCTAAACTTGTTTACTGAGCTCGGCCCGCACACACTCCTCGCTGTACACGCAACCGACTGCTATTGGTATTTGTGTGGTGTCGTGTACACTTATACACACACCCACAGACACCAAAAGTCACACACAGAATGCATTGTGGAATTGAAAAACTTTCACAACACATTCTGTGTATTTAGGCTAATACTATAGCTCGGAATGATTTCTAAGCATTTAAAAACAGCCAGAACACAAATTTTCACATTTGGGCAGTTTTTAAATGACAGAATGCATTCTGAGCATTTTATTCGCTCATTGATCAAAATTGGTTTGTGCTCCTATGATTATATTCAAGAATATTAATGGACTACGGGAATAAGTTACATTATTATAGAATTGTAATTTCAGTAATTGGATACCAACTTCATTGCTGTAACTTATGAAACACGGAGAAAGAACGATTGAGTAAATAATTCTAAACGTGTAATTTCTCACTCTGTATATTAATTTCAGATAAATACGAACATAAACAAAAATTAAATAATCCACGAACAAGTGTAATAAACAGCAAACATTATTACTAAGACATATCAACACTTTGACTCGTGAGCTCTGAGTCGTTTTATTACCGGTTTTTCCAACCTCAGTGAAGCTCTTAGTTAATTTAACTAGCCCATTGAACTACGAGTTAGACTGTATTGTAGAGCTATCTAACCACTTAATTTCTTACTTGACAACTGAAAAATCGGTCCTGATTTATTTTGTACTTTTCATATTTTTAAGTAGGTTTAGAAAATAAACTTATTCAGCCTGGTGCGGTATTAGCTCCCAGGGTTGGGGTTGGGTACGTATTTCGTTTCATGACCTCAGGAAAATTTTGATACCGATTATTCAAATTCATATTTGTATATAATATGTATATGTCAATTTCTTATTGCCATGGTACAGGTCGCTAATTGATCTTTATTTATTGCAGCTCCCAGTCGTGTTAATTCTGGGTGTTGGGGGCCTTCTTCCAGATTTGGTAAATTCTTGAAGTGTTGAGTCAAAGTTGGGAGGGTTGGGGGATGAGTCCAACCTTCTTCCTCCAGGTCTACTGTCTGGTTTCTCCTTGTTTGTATATTTTAAGGAGAGGGGTATAAATTCCCACTTCAGCAGACTCTACTTCAACAACCTAAAAGGTGTCTTAGTCTGCAAAAAAAAATTTTGTATTTGCTGAGCAAGCAAGTATCTTGCCAGCGCACTGCGCCAAATTTTTGTAAAAGCACAACGTGCCTAAGGACACCTCACAACGTAGCCAAAATCACGTCGGGGTCACCACTGTGGAATACCTTGTCGTGAGAGATATTCTCACCAAAAAGAAATTCTACAGAATTTAAGCATGTTCAGCCACTTCGTACATAAGTACGGGTAAGCCAGAACCAGACCAAACACTGGCGATTTTAGAGCCAATTCGGGTGGTTTATACACTGCTTATTTACACGCACACTAAGACACGTACGTAAGAATATACATACGTCTGTGAGGGCGGTCAGGTCGCATCATCCCCTACTGTGATAAGAGATGGCTGACCGGTTTGTGTACGGATCGTGACATTGTTTCGTTGTGTCACGATTCAGTACTCGTACATTACCTGCATGTACTTGCAGGTAATTACGATCAAACATATTTAGCGTGTTTAATGTCACAAGGACGATTATTTGCCTGCCCTTTGGGGCGGCAACTGTTGTCGAGGGGTCCAAGCCCCTTTACCTCATACTGATGAGTCCCCACAACCACCAATCTGGACCACTCAAAAACCGAAAATTTTGCAAGTTATTATCAGTTCTCATTTTAGCATGATGTAAAGAAATGGGAAGAATGTATACACTCACGTACAATACGTATCTGTTTGTAAGCTCAACTTTTTAATATTTAAAATTTCTAATCGCACACAACCATGTAGATAAACAATATCTTAGCAAAGTTATGACTGAAAGAAATGATAGCCATCTCAAAAAATTGTGTCCACACTGATATTTCAACTCAATACTCATACTTTAACTTTAGCTTTTATACGTATGTGTATTATTTATCTAGTACATATAATATTTTTGCATCCATCTTAAACCATGTAGCTACAGTCAAACCTTCCAATAAGAGACATAAAGGGGACCTAGCATTCTGTCCCCTATCAATAGATGTCCATTATTGGAAGAAAAAATATAAATTAAAAATGAAAGAAAAAAATTGGATGTAATTATATAATTTTATTAAAGGGTAGGTACAACATTTAAGTACGTAAAGGGATGGTAGTGACTCTTCACAAAAAACTTTTGCTTTTGGGATTTAACAACAGTTTTTTGTGTATTATTCTGAATTTTTAACACTCAGGGGAATCTCCAATATGAGCCTACCTATCTACTATTCAGAAGTAAATCTGGCACACCGTACCATTTTACCCTGTCCGCTGTCCATTAGGGGAGGATTCACGACTGGGGGTATCTCATGCCTTATTTAACATATATTCTGTCCGGGACCAAACACATTTTGTTCATGAGGGGAAATGTCCGTCATTAAGAGGTGCTCATTCAAGGAGGTTTCACTGTATCTCTTTTTTCTTGCTATAATTTAAGCCTGTTGAAACTGCGGAATCATACCAGAATAGGTATTCTTGAGATTTCGTCACAAAAAGATACAAATGAAAACTGTTGAGAAAATCTGAAATATTATCACCAAATTATAATTATTTAAATCACAAATTTGTCATTTTGGGAATCTAGAAATCTTTCCTGTTTCCCTCAAAGATTCCTCAGGAATTATTCAAGTCAAAGACCCGAGGTTGGTGATGGTAAAAAGAGAAAATTTACTAGAATCTACTTTCCAAACAATTCTTCATCATCCTTGGCAGAAAATAAATGAAAGAAAAAACCCAAATAAATGCAAAATTTACCATTTTAATATTGTTTGGATATTTTCAGGTTTACACATCAATCCTTAACGACTACAGTTCCAGCGGCACTAACGCATCTTTTATTTGTATTTTTTCCAAATTATAAGAACGTATTTTTTTTTAAAACTCATATTTAGCCTAAACTTATCTGTATCTGCAATCTACTTATTACTAAATTTGTAAAACAAAATGAATATAAAATATCCCATATTATTTCTTGAATCTCGATAATAAATCAGTCATGTGTGACGTCATATCATGTCTGAAATGTATCAATGGTTGCAGGCAAACGATTTTCAAACCTATGTACATTCCCATATAATTACGAAAAATGAAACGAAATTGAAAATTTTTGAAGAACATTGAGATAAAAAATTAATCATACTATTCAGAGTATCATAAGTTATCGGTATAACAAAAAATATTTTTTCTCAGCGATCATCAGCTTTTAAAAATGTTCTTTCACTTTTCTTACTGTACAAATTAGATGGGTCAAATAGTTTGTTTGGACCCAGTTTCAATTGATAAAGACTTCTTCTTGGAACTAATGCATTTTAATGAACACTGACGATGAAATATAGTTCTTTAGTGTATAGTAATAATCGGCTACTCTTTTATAGGGCAGTTTTTCTTCATGTATCAATTTATTTTCCCCTTTAATTTCTATTTCTATTTTATTTTTTGAAGCTGACATAAGTTTTATATTCAGCCCGACTGAGCAAAGCTCGGTGAATCAGGTACTAATTAAATAAACAACAGACACACATCCAAGGGGGATGGCCATTAGGTTAATACGAATTTTAAGATGTTGTCCACTGACAGGTTTGATGCATAGCAGTACCAGTAGAAAGTCAAGAAAAACATTTTTTGGTTTCTTTCCCAAACAAAATCTTAGATCCACAGCCATAAAAGATACAAATCGAACCAAAATCATGAGCCGCAAAATACTAATTTTAATCCATTAAAACAATTGGATTAAATTGAAATAACCGAAATATAACGGAGGTAATTTTTTTAATCGTTCTGCGTAAAAAAAATTTTCTACTGAAAATTTGCTCCGTAGTTTCACTGCAGGTATTTATATGAGAAACTTTCATATGGCAGTTCAGACGGCATTATGCAATCTATATAATATTCACTTTCGAAATGCAAAAATCTATGCAGCCAAAATTCTTCAATACAAGAGCTCGAATCACTTCTATACACTTAAGTAGACTTTTCAAACTATGTTTTACTACTCGACATTTGCAAACCCGAATGCTTCCCCGACCAAAAATATCCCAAGTCCTTACTTTTCTATAAAAAATAGTACGTATGATTAGTGGCTTCATTCACTATTGGGAAGTCCAGTATAACAGAGTTTCGCTTTGGCGATAGAAATGAAAAATGGTGAAAGACTGATTAGATATTTTTGATAACTGTTCATAAGTACAAAACAGGCTTTTCAAAACGAAATATTAAATGTGAGAATTGAAACTTTGGACAACTAAAACATTATTTTGTATTATTATTGTTACGAGTAAGTTATAAAATCGACAGTTGCATAAAAAATAACTCCAGAAGAACACATTTTCCGAACTACTGATAGCATTTGATAAGCACTAGTGCTGCATCACCACTGGATATCCCAATGGTTGTCTAATAATTAGTGCATTCTGCAAATGCTGATTATGTTGAAAATTAATTCCTAAAGTTGACCAATGCAACAATTTATGCTTCAAATTTTTTTTACCAACACGAGCCAACAGATACAATCACTGCAAAATACTACTCCTCGCACATTATCCTGGCATTTTGAAAAGAGAGATACATAATATTAATACTCAAAAAAAACTCTAGTACAACAAATTCATCTACGAATTCTCTTCGATTTGTCACCGTTAAATTAATCAAGATTCAGCGAAGAATCGAAGAGAATTCATCTACAAATTCTCTTTGATTCGTCGATGTTAAATTAATTAGGAATCAGCGATGAATCGAAGAGAATTCATCTACGAATTCTCTTCAATTCGTCGTCGTTAAATTAACCAAGATTCGTCGCCGTTAAATTCACCAAGATTCGTCGCCGTTAAATTAATTATGATTTAGCGACTAATCGAAGAGAATTCATCTACGAATTCTCTTTGATTTGTCACCGTCGAATTAATCAAGATTCACCGATGAATCGAAGAGAATTCATCTACAAATTAAGGAATTCTCTTCAATTTATCGACACCCAGGAAATCTATACTTACTTCTCTCAATTACGGCAATTAGAGGTATTTTAAATTTTTCATCTGATAAAAAACACGCACATCAAATAATTATAAAGGTTGTCATCAAGTAGCGCTACCTGGGAACTGGCGCGCTGGAACTAATCAAAGTAAGTTAAATAAAAGCGTATAAAAATATTAAAAATCAGGCCTTATTATTTAAATCCCCAACCACTGGGTTAAAGTCTGAGTTAATTTTGGGTGAAAGTGTGACCAAAATTTCAGCTCTGCATGAGAAAAATGTACCTTAATATGAACAATTTAACATTAAAAATAGCCGATTTATAACTCCCCATAACATCTACAATTTGAATCTGAGTCAATGTTGATTCATTAAAAACAAAAACATTTTTCCTATCAACTCCAACAATGTTTGATTGGATCACACATTCACCTTAAGAGCTGTAGGCTCCCAAAGTTAAGAACACTCTGACTTAGGCCAGTTTGAAAGAAGATTTTTCTTCAATGACGAATAACTCAACCGAAAATAGACGGAGATTTTTTTTATTCATGGGAGTACATATCATATTCTAAAGTGCATAAAATTTCATCACAATTTGTGATCCACTTCAACCATTGTCCAATTAGAAAAATAAAATTTCAAAAAAAATAAAACATTCTTGTATGAAACCTTTTATAAAAATATCGTTATCATCTAATATCATTATAAATTGTAAAATTTGGAGAAAAAAATTAAACTTTCAGATTTATTCATAGAAAATTTAAACTCGAAGAATATTATGATCCAATAAAATGAAACATTTGACATTTGTAAACAACTTAAAAATATTTAGGCAGGTCTTCGTGAATTATTGCTGCATAGCGATATTAAGTACTCTCTAGTCAAACAATAATGGCGAAGATTCTTGACTAAGGAATGTAATAATTGCTGACTTAGGCCAGTTTGGAGAGCTGAATTTGATTGTTTATTTTTAAACAGCTATGGCGTGAAAATGATGATAGATAGCGTAATACTGTTAACACACGTTCGTTGCACTCTGGTCCAAGTAGGTACCCGATGCCAGCTCTAATTTTTTTTTGTCAATATTGACTCATCCGGTTTGGAAAATCACTCCTTTCCAATTTATAAACATTAAAAAAAATTAGGTTAAAATGAAAAAATGGTACCAATTTTTTTCTTTTTTCATGTAACGGATAATTTCCATCATCCCCTTTCCTAACAATTTTGTGAGGTCAATTTTAATACCGCATTTGCAAGCAAACTGAGTAAAAAACGTTCAGTGTTAACGAAAATATACAAATTTTCAATAATTTTTCAAAATTGAAAATTGATGTTCAAAAAATGTGTAACTTCAAATCAAGATTCAAGACACCAATGTAACTGGCAACTGGCCAACTCTAGATCTGTAATTTTTTTTTAATAAACTAGTTCATCAATTTTAATCAATAATTTTTTGAAAAATATTAATTCCAAAACATGATATAAAAATGCACTAATAATCCTCTCCTCATCTATTTTCGGGAAATATGAGGCATTTTCTCTAAGAGGTAAAAATAAAGATCACAAAAGGGCATCCATAAGCAACTGCTGAATGTATGCGTAGTCCACAGATTATTTTACTTATATAAAAATCTTACTTCGTTTTCTGATTCGAAAAGAATCTGATCATACTCGCTAAGGGCAACAAGAAATATTATTGAGGTAACATTCTCGAAACAGTGGATCCACTTTCTTCGTTCTGATCTCTGTCCGCCGACGTCGACCATCCTAAATGAAAAGGATCAAAAATAAAATATGAATACGAAGAAAGTTTTAATACTCAGACGACAATGAGTTCATTATAGTCGAATAATGTTATGAATTAAAATAGCAGCGAATATTTAGTACGTATCATATGAAAATTACACAAATTATGATAAATTAAATTTAGGAACAATTAGCAAAGCAAACAACATGCAAATAAGCAGAATCATCCGCGCCCAAAGAGAATTTTAATTTTTTACAAAGAAATAAAAAGCATTTTATAGATAGGTATCTAAAAATTACAAGTACCTTTTGATATATTTACATGAAATAAACGTGCAATTGTAAATTGTGAAAAATTAAAATGCTAATTTGTCGTGTGTGTGACTCGTAATTTGAGTTTGAGACGGGAATAAACTCAGGAGAACATACGCTATACAGCTTTTTGTAAAGTATACGAGATATTATTTTTCAACTTCATATTCAACGATCAATTTTCATTTTTACAAAAATACTATTACTGGATGAAAAATACACGGAGAATTTCTATTTACAATGAGGAGAGTAAACAGTAATTTAAAAAAAAATTTTTCTCAGTCATACCTAAATATCACACCCTCAAGATCAAAAGGATATTCTAAAATACCAGTGGTAGGGACCCTAGCTCTTAAAATATCCTGTTCAGTGGGCAAGTATTCTGGTTTTTCGATGCGTTCCAAATCGCTGAGATAGCTAAACAAGAAAAATGAGAACAATCAAACAAGTGAAAGGGAAAACACTGCAAGACAAAAAAAAATAATACATCATGGGTGCGGACAAGATTAATAAAAAAAATAGAATTGACGAAGATAAGATGATTTTGAACAAGAAAATTCATTTCCAATGAACTGTATATACAACATTTTTAGAAACATTAGTTTACCGAACGGCCACAGAAAACTACAAAATATTTTCCAATTTCAAAAAAAAAAAAAAATTAAAATAATGCATCGATAAAACTATGACTCAAGCAACCTCAATCAACATATAAATAAAAATATTGAAAAAAAATCTTCCCAACATCAAAAACGATAAGTGTATTTTCCGAAAGTGTTAAATTTTATACTGGCTGTCATTTAAAAGCTAACTAACCGTTATTGCTAAAATTCAAAGCCAAAACAGGCCTTCATAGTTTATAAGTTCTAACTACCACAAGAATTTCAGGCCAAAATCTTTCAGTTTATGTAAGTTATCAATATGATGATATGGAGGGTTTACAAAACTTTCAGAACCTCTCTTTTTGAAACCACAAGATGGATTTCAAAAATTTCAACACGAATTAGTAGGTCTTGAAAGTCTCTACCCCGGTCCCAGATTAAAAAGACTCCGAAAAAAATTAAAAAGTGGAAATATACGAGAAGTATTAAAAAAAGGCATGCACTTGACTTGTAATACCCATGGCAACGCATCTCAAGCTATATTATGAAAGGGGCCTGTTTGTTAGTTAGATCTGAAATGTATATTTCAAGAGGAAAATAATTTAATTTATTTGTTCGATTTCTGTAACAGTCATTTATTACACGGAAAGATTTCGCCTCAAAAATTTGTCATTTCAGAATTTAGATAACAAAATATGCGCGAGAAAATTTTGTTTTCACAAAGGGAAAAAAGCATCTGAAACGTAAAAAGTGAAAAAACAGTGTATAACTGGTGTATATTTCGGGGTGTATACTACAAACTATATTCAAAGTTTAAAAATGCTGAAAGGACCGAGTGCCCCCGTCACAGTCATTATCAATCAACACAACTGGTACCCTCATCATTATCAATCAACACAACTGGTACCCTCATCACCAACACGCTTCTAAAGGAATTGGCAAAAATATACGAAGATAATACTCGATGTATTAATAGTCAGTGTTCAGACTATTATTCACAATCTTCTATTCAGATCTGATTATCTGTTGGACTGTGGAAGATGAATCAAATGGGGCATCAAGACAATGCAAGTTCACACGTTCATAATTTTATGCAATTTACGAATACAAAAAATATGTTTACAATACCCCACCCACCCTAGAGTCCAGGCATATCTCTTTGTGACTTTTTTTAGTATCCCAAAGTCAAATGGGATTTGAAAGGAAGTCGTTTTGACACTTTTATGGCTACTATAAAGGCTCTAGAGGCGATATTGAAGAGGATATTAATATATGGCTTCCTTAAACTGGCAGAAACGAACTGAAAAGGTCATTTGACTTGGAAGGGAACACTTGTAGGATCTCACGATAATTTTGAATAATATTCATAAAAAAATTTTATGAATGTAATGCATGTCTTTTTTGTTCAGCCCTCGTATGTTAGTGGTATAGCATCTAATCCGGACATTACATAAAATTGTACATACCGAGATTATGGAAAAAGTTATAATTTGAGTCAGACAGTGATTGGAAAATATTGAAGGGTTCTGATATTTTCACACACGCGTATTAATCAAGTTTTTTTCTTCATTTGAAAGCTTGTCAGAGATTATTATTACACACGTAATCAACGGCACTTCAATTAAAGCGGAAAAATCAAACAAATCCCGAGAAAGCATTCACAGAAGCTCATGCATTCGAACAGATAAAACCGTAACTGATCGTACCTAAACCTTATCTCTTCCAAATCAAATGGGTACTCTATAATGCCTGTAGTGGGAACCCTTACTCTCAAAATATCCTGTTCTGTAGGAAGATATGAAGGAGCGGCTACTCTATCAATTTCCTGAAGGTAACTGGAAAGTAATCGATAAATAATTAATCATTTGAATGACAAACAGGTTAAAAAAAGTTTTTTTTTTCATAAATAAATTTATTAAAAGCCACCGAAATGGTTTATAAATTTAATTTTTTTTTGCATTCGATTTTTTCACTTACTATTTCGCGGAATCGGTGAGCTGGTATTCCCTTCTTCTATCGTAACATTCTTGAATGCCTGCATCGGCCCATAAGTCTTTAATCGCTTCTACAAACGGACTTTCGAAAGACGTAACGGTTTCGAAGTCGACACTTCTAATTAAATCTGCTTTTTCCTGTAGTAGAAAAGAAAAAAAAAATATTGCACAGAGAAAAAACATTACAACTAAGTTAACAATTATCAAAAACATAAACAAAAAATATGCTAATAAGATGAAAATGGTTCAAGGTAATTAATAGTATCCCTATTCACTCTGAAATAATAAACGAATAAAGCTATTTCAAGAAAATATGAAGATACTAAAAAAAAGTATTTTACAAAAAAATTGGAAGAATAGGGGCATAAGAAATTGTTTCCAATGGGGGAATGGGAGAGTTCTTCGTTAATTTTTCTTTAAATAAGGTCCTGCACATTTCGAAAATTACCTCCTATCAACGCAGTAGCAGGACAACACTTGTCAGGACAATAGGGTACCGTACATGATTTTTTGTAAAAATAATTATTTTCTAATTCTTATAAAAAAATAAAAAATATTAGTGAAAACCGCTAGAACGGGAATAAAATAATGGATGGTAAAGTTGAGCTGCAGAAAGACAAGTTATTTTTTAATCTGTTAGTGTGATGTCATAGAAAGAACGCAATAGCAAGCTTCTCACCTTCTGCATAGATTTCTTATTCATTTATTCTTCACTCTTCTCTCCTACGTTCATCTATTAGTTTACTTCTAAGTCATTTCCTGTCGCCAACCCTGAACAGGAAAAAAAAGTAATTCATACGACTTAATTGACCAAGGCTAAACTTTGAATAAATCTTAATGACCCTATAAAATAACCAATAACTACATCCTGCCATCTTCATTATAGACCACTCCTGCCATAACACCCGAACATGTCAGAAAAATTAGATCAGTTGACTGATTTTACTAAGGCTGATACTTGTTTAAATTAATGCAATAAATCATAAAACATTCAAAAATAATGTCCTGTGCCAGTCATCGAGTTGGACTAGCCCTTCGCAGGAGTAATGAAAGGTCTCAGTGATAGTCTCTAAAACTGTTGAGTAGAGTAATGCCATAACCTGCATACGTACTAATTATCAAAAATTTTGTTGAAATTTAAAAATTCAAAATAAAATTGTTTCAACTTGGTGTTATTATTTTACTTCCATATAAATTTAAAATTTTTTAGCATTTGTACCTGAAACTACTGACGCAAGGTTTCTCTTAAATATTAGAGGTTGAACTGAAAATATAGGACTACGAAGAATTGTAAGCTACGTCACTGCTTGCAAGAAAGAAAAATTTTCATGATATAAAAATAATTTTATTTACTATACAGAATAGTATTTGTAACAAATACTAGAATTAAACCAAAAAATGTTGCGAGAATCATTGAACTGACATGGCAGATTTATAATATTATATCAATATTTTTCGCCTTATGCAAAGAAGCAGAACATTTGTGATGCGGAACAAACTAAACTCATTTCTCTGATTTTGCGAAGGAATTGAGAAATATCTTACATTTGAAGACACTCCAGTAAATTTGTCGTAAGGTACCAAGGAAAATTCCGAATAGAGCTCCGTTTTATGGTTACAAAACTGTTCTCATTATTCTTACAAACATCGAAAAATAAAGTACAAATTCATAAGAACTATAGGAATTCACCCATGGATGCTCGTGTGTGTCTGACAACCGCAGCAACTTTTTTTTTTCATAACAATAACATAGTTCAATAATATTAAATTTTTAAATAAGCTTCATTAGATAATACGTGTAGAGTGTAGTCTTATATTGTTAGAATTGTGTATCACAAGTTATTACGTTGATCAAACCAAGTACGAAAGTAAAGAACTCATAAAGAGATAACTATAGTTAAATAGAACGAGTCTGGAACTTAGAATGTCAGAATATAGATATCGATAGTTATTCAATATAATATATATTCCTTCAATATTGTTCCACAAAGATTTATTGCGTCATTCTACAGACGAAGAAGCTATCTTAGTTCTGCACTAATTCAGATCGTTATGAACTCTTGATGAATAAACATCTACATTGTTACCTCGTGTGTTCATTAATTTTAATATATATATATATATATATAAAGCCACTTCTGTAACACTATCACGTGAACATAGATACAGATTTGGCTATGCGTATATTTCAGTTTCAGGGTCTTATTTTTCTTTAGTTTGCACTGATTAATTAATACGTAATAGTAGCAAGTACCCAATGCTGCCAACAGCAATAAATTACAGACCCATGCACAGACCTACATAAACCATAATTGCGTTGAAATATCAATTAATTAGACGCAAAATGAAGAAAAAAGATTATCTAGAGTTAGACTGAAACTAAAATATACACATAGTCAAATATATCTATAACTATGATCACATGATAACATTACAGAAATGGCTTTTATATTGGGAAGAAGAAGCAAAGTGGGTGGCATCTGGTAGCCAATTTTAAACTACTGAAAATACATAACTGGTGTTCAAGTATGCATATTTATTTGTAGTTTTATATTTATTTGTAGCTTTATCTATTTTCAAAGTGAGATATCTCAAATAAAAATCTATAAATGCTTGGATTGTTTTCATCAAACGTTAAGAATTGCTTTCATTTTTAAAATACTATTCGAAACAATTAAATTATCCAGCTCTTTATTTCTCTAGCACATGAATTAAATTCCCATGTAAATCTCCCATAAGGAATTGATAAGGAATCTAAAAATAAGCAAAAACGTTAGTACTCCTACAGAAAATTCTTGCGAATATAAGATAACAGGCAAAAGCGCTTAGTCAGAAATGTCTGTAAAGTAATGTCGGTAATGTTACGAAGACAAGGAAAAGGAAATTGAAAAAACTTTTCTCATTTCCTCACTTATTTGTTTCATCATGCAGGTAGGCAAATGAAATGAAAATAAACATTTAAGTAAATTAAATGGCCAACAATATCTCTCTCTCCTTCTCTCCTGAAAAAAAAAGAAAAAATTGGATATTGAATACATGTAATTTTATTAATGAGTACAAAAGTCGAGTATAGGAATAGTAGTTACTTTTGACAAAAGAATCTGGTCATGAAAAGTTGCTTTTGAGATTTAAAAATAGTTTTTTTTTATGATTTATTCTGAAATTTCGGCCCTAAGTCAACACTTTCAGGGGAAATAATCCTCCAAATATGAGCCCACCTATGATGGTTATTCAGAGGTAACATCTGGCTCACTCGACCATTTTACTCTGTCCATTGTCCACTAGGGTCTGTTATTGGGAGATATTTGATACCTTACTTTACACATGATTTTACCAGGATCAAACACGGAATGTGTCCATTAAGGAAGTCTTTTCTCCAAGTATTCTGAGTTTTAAAAAAAAACAAAAAAGTATAAAGTTGAAGCCTATGAAGTAAAATTGGATAGGTAAAAAAAATTTTTCCGCTTTCTCAGGCACCCACAATTTTGGAGTTCTGCGCATGATAGTGATGAAAACCTCACAGGAATATTTATGATGTCCTCTGTGAAGAATCAAAAGAAAAATTGTCTATCATTCAGTGCCAAATTAAGTGGATGATGCTCAGATACTGATATCTTAATAATACCTTGAATAATGCAGGGTAAGATGAGAATTTTACACAGCAATGTTAATGTGAGAATGCAAGTGGTCACAGGAAACTGTAAAAGATACATAGAGTTCAGCACCATGTGCAACAACCTTGGAGAAATGCAATTTGTCGCCTTACCAGATAGATTGAATTTGATGAATCTGTCAACTAGTTTAATTATCCTTTCAACTTCTTTCCAGTTTGGTTACATTATTTGTTAAAAATGCCGTTGTGTAAGATAAATCAGCAAAGTATGTCCAAAGCAAAACCCTAAGTAGAACTTTTTGAAACAAAAAAAATTTCCTCTGAATATTTCCTATATTTTTATAATTGAAGGAGCTATGATTCTTTTTATTTTTGTTTTTGGGTATTTTTGACAACAATTAAATTAAAAAAATTATTTCTTTCATCTTTTCCAATGATGTATTCTGACAGAAATGGAAGAAATGAGAAAAAAAAGCTCTACAAACCTGTAACCTATCTTTAAAATGAAAGAGGGTACAATGCCTTAAAATTTTAGTGTTTCGTTTCTTATTATTTTTGAAAATTCTAAAATTTTCAAGTTTTTCTATCAACCTTGTCTTATTTTACAAGAGTACCAAGTTCACCAAGTTGATTGGTACTACAGTCGACAACTACCTACACTGAGAAGAAAAAAATCATATTTTGAATTCAATATCCAAATTCTAAATTCAAAATTCAAAAATATAATTCTGTATCAAAAGCCAATGTTAAATTATCATAAAACTATTGAGATTTAAGATAAGGATTCAGTATTAGACATTTTGTATTTATTGCGTTTAGCATCCAGAAAATTTAATGATATCCAAATTGCAAATGTAAAAATCATAAAATTATTCCAGGCAAATGTTTCATTGCTAGCTGTTATCACTAACTGCTGATGGATAGATTGAGATGTTCATATTTCTTTTCAATGAATCTTCTCAAACTTTAGACTAATCTGGATCATTTTTTCATACCCAAAAACCTCTAAAACCTAAATTTCAGCAACATTGTTAGTTTAATTCTTTAGAATGTGTTATATATATATATATATACGTACATACATACACATGTACATACAAACACGCACATACATTGACATCTAGAAATAATTTTTCAGGAGGATGGAATGTTCTAATTTGCAGACTAAAAACAAAAACTTATAGCCTACTGAAAACCTCTTTTTTTTGAGATTGCTAGTCAAAAACATTCGGATTTGCCAACTGATTGTTTTGGCTGGGGGAAGTTACTCACCCACAACCTCACTAGTTGGCATGTCCCTACATATAAACATACATACCTACTACCAACTATTATTGCTCCCATTATAGTATAGCAATACTTGAGTCGAATAAGTTGTATATCACAGATTTACAAATAGTTATTTGTGATACAAGTGTATAAAGGAGGTGATTCTGATCAGTGTGATTTTTGCAGAATGAGCTGAAGGCAAGTGATGCAAATCACAGGAGTATCAATAACCTACTATATACATGTGTCACGCACTATTTTTTGTAACAACCCCTCCCCCTAAAAAACAAAAAAGAAAAAAATTTAGATTAATAAATATTTTTGCTGTTGGGAAACATAAGTGCAAACTATTCCGCTACTTTCAGCTAGCCCTTGTGGCATAGTGGTTAAAGTGCCAAATCTCCAACAGATATGTCAAAAATTCAAATCCTTTCAGTAGAGGAAATATTTCTGAAGAAAAATATATATATATATAATATAAGAAAACAATGACATTGGCTATGTGCAGTAAGCCAGACCTAGTGTATAAAATGATGCATGTGCTGAGGTAAATGTAAGTATAAAGTAAGTACTTTTTACATAGGTCCTAAATGGTTCTAAAATTGCCTGCTTTATACCTCATCAAGGTGTGTATAAAAATGAAGTTCATGAACAGGTATGTACTGACAGGGTTTCACTGTATGCACAAAGTTTTAGCCCTGGTAAAATAAATCACATGCATTACTTCTTTTTATATGCTTTCATTGCAGTTACTGACACAACGAAATGTGACTAGTTCTTCAGCTAACATCTTACGAATGCTAAAATCAGATATGGTTTTTATCAGTTATCCGTAATCAACACGCTTGCTTTTTCAACAGAAGTTTCGTCAAATATTTACTATCATCATTATGACATCAGGGTAACAACGCGTCTTTTCATGTGCGGAACCCCAGGTTCAAGTCCTGTTGAGGATAGAAGTTTTTGAAAAACTTTTTTTTCAAATTATAAAACTGGATTTTTTTAAAACTCGTTTTTAACCTAAACTCATAGGATGTTCCTTAACAGTGTGTTAGGAGGTCATTTTTAGAATGTTTAGGACCATATTTTAAGAAAAAAAAATTATCCTTGGACAAACTTACCAAAAAATTATATTAAACAAAAAAACTAAATTAATGGTTAGTAATTACAACGGAAATGTGTAATTAAAGTGTATTAAAAGATAAATAAACAAGTCTCTCAATCATTAATTTTCCGCAAAACTGAAATATTGCAATATTTTGTGGAAAATAAAAACTTCAGAAATTTTATTTTACTGAACAACTCCAGCCCAGGCCTTTTCAATCCAAGCTAAGTTACTAGATAATTTTTTTACCGATCATTATACAGTAGGTACAACAACAGATTCAGTTTAAGTAACATTCAGCTGGAAGTATAATCATTAATAAATCATTCACATTCTGTTTGGTGAATAGGTTGATATAAACAGCCTTCCAAGTATGTAACTAAACATATTTTATTCATACGGATGATGGAGAAAAACTAACCCGATTTTGATTTCAACTGAGGTCAGCACCTGCATTGTTCAGTAAAAGAAAATTTGTGAGGTTTTTATCTGGCGCAACATATTTTTAATATTTCAATTTTGCAGAAAATTAATGATTGAAAGACTTGTTTCTTCATCATTTCGTGCAATTTAATCATACACTTTTGGTTCGATGTATTAACCATTAACCAGTCAGTTTTTTTTTGTTTTTTTTTTAAATTAAATTTATTAGTAATTTTTCAGTATTAAACAATGTTTTTTTGAATTTACTAATCACAATACAAAATCTTTGGTGTTATATGTATGTGTATACATACTGGTCACATGAGAAAAAAGGGAGGCGAAGTATAAAATTAATACTTTTAGCGATTAACATAAAAAAGGTGTAGCACTGTAGGTACACACATCAGTAGTGAAATTCAATCATTCTCCATAAAAAATGTTATCCTAACCCATTTTTTGAGGTACAGAGTGCTCAAGGAATAGTTAAATCCAAAAGTGGACTATAAATTTGAAATTCGCTACTCAGAAAACACACATCCCAAATATCACTCGATTTTTTTTTAATTAATTTCTTTTAAAGTCATTGTAAGGTAAGGAGAAGTTTAATACAAAAATGGACTCAAAATTTCAACTCAACACATCTAAAGGCAAGTTCTATGATGAATCACACAATAATGTGGGGAAATATTATCCTAACCCCCTTTTTGATGTTGGGGGGCTTCAATGAATGATTCAATCTGGAAATGAACCCCTAATTTGAACCTAGTCCCATAAAAGACATGTCTTATGATTGATCACGCGATGATATGTGGAAATATCATATGTACAACATTTTTTGGGCAAAAGGGTTCAATATGAAAATGGACCCAAACCTTGAACTCAGCAGCACAAACACCATGTTCAATGATATGGGGAAATATAATCTGTACTCTATTTTTGGGGCAAAATGAGGCATGGAGACTTGTTAAATCCAAAAATGGATCGCAAATGTGTGATCAATGCATCAAAATATATGCCTTATGATGTATCACACAATGATATGGAAGAATCTTCACTACTCTCTTGTTTTGAGCCACAGGATCCCTGTGGAGTAGTAAAATCTGAAAATAGGATCTTAAATTTGAACTCAGCAACTCAAATATGTACCACACAATATGTGGAAATCTCATCTATACTCCTTTTTATGGCACCAGGGTGTTCAAGGAGTGGTTCAATCTGAAAATGGACCCAAAATTTGCACTTGCCATCTCAAAAAACATATCCGATGATGTATCATACAATGATATGTGAAAATATTATTTATATCTCATTTCTGAGTCCACAGGGAGCTGGAAGAGTTGTTGAATCTGAAAATGGAACCAAAATTTGAACTCGGCTCCATAAAAAATATATTGTAGGATCTAACATTTGATAATATAGTATGATGTAAAAATTCAAATTCCTCAATTCCAAAACTAATTCTCAACCACCAACATCTAAAAAAAATTATCTATGGTATTACATACCGGCTGAATTTATTTCCATATGCATGTCTGATAATTTCCCAGAACACACTTTTTGAAAATACAGTATCTTAAGCACCTTTCAACACTAAAATAGACATAGCCCATAAGCCATAACATAATATTGGAAAATGAACTCCAACTACCATACAGAGGATTTTATCACTAAACTAACCAAGCACGCAGCCAAAATACATTTAATATACAGAAATACCACATTTTGAAAACCCTGCTGAATATATGAAATAATTTTGCTGTTGGTCCGGATGTTTCAAATGAAACAACTAATCAAGGTACATTACATCTCATAAAACTGAATGAGTAGCTCTTATTGGCAGATGTGCCCAAATTCACGACAGTAATTTTTTCAATCATTAAATTCTCATTTTCTTCAATTACACCCTTCTAGTTATATAATTTTCAAATATGAATAGTCTAGGATACTCTCCGGATGGTGAGGAACATTTTGAGCCTACTTTCATTAAAATCAAAGAAGGACACTTGTTCTGGCCAAACGAAATTCCATTAGTTCTTGAAATGAGACATACCAAACATATTACTTCCTCCGTACGCAGTCTAGCTCAGCGATTATCATCTTACATTAGTATTAATGTTTGTACCAAATTTTTCGACTATTGGACAAATATTGCACCTGATAACGTGTAAAAAAGAGTTATACATACAGTGTGTTCCGAGAGAGGTCGGCACTATCAAAAATTTAGTTAGAACACGTTGAAATAAGAAAAAAAGTTATTTACGAAAATGCGCTTGCAAATATGTTTCAAGTAACAGATCCGGCTTTTAGTTTTAAATTTAACAAAGTAAAATCTAACATTCAAAAAATTCTTCATATTTAATTTTTAACAACAGAATCTTCTTGTACTCGCCTAGTACATTAATAAACGTTTTCTTGACCAATTTCTTATCTTCAATACTCGCAGAGTTATACCAAAAATACATTACTGCATGATGAAATACTTATCTACAACACAGATTATTATGATTTTGAAGAAAAAAAAAATACTCTTCTTTATTTCACTGTATCTCTACACCTATGAATTATAAAAACAATTTATTGGAAAACTTTTGTCTTAAATTTTATGAACATCATTTTTTAGATGAGGATTTTTATAGTACTTACTTATCGGGTATTTATCTGGGGAAAAAAAAAAGAGAAAAGAGAAAAAATTAAAAATAGTTCTAGTCCTCAAGAAGAAGCACAGAGTATGGGGGTCACACATGTCAAAGAAGGTAGAAAGAGCAATCCATTATGGGATCCAAAACATAATTTTTGGAAGGGAAATGAAAAAATGTTTTGTGGCGTTGAGCTTGTTTTTCCCCCTCTCCAACTAATTTTTGTAATTTTTATCTGAATTTTGCGATCATATTTTCATTTTTTTCCTTAATTTTTCTTGTTTTATTTATTTTTTGTTGAAAATGCATGGAATTTCCCATTTTCCACTGGATCCACCCCCCGGGAAATCGGGTACAGGTGTGAAAAATTATTTCTGTTAAAAGGTAAATTTACATGGATTGGTGAGTCAAGAATCATGACGCCATTATCGTCCAATTCTCCATTCATATTGTCTGAAAAAATGAGAGTTGAAGGAATTCTGTGTGCATTGACAAAATAATTTTAGTCTTGCAGCAATTTGGCAGACACACTCTCACATTATTAAATTCCTTGAAAGAGGTATTCGCACAAGTCGAAGCCTCATCTATAAGTGTGGGGTCATAAGTGGTTCACTGTTATCACATCAAACAGACATATAAGTTTTGTGCTGACCATGTGAGCAGCCAAAGTTAGCCAGTACAAAAAATGTTGCAATACTGTTTAAAAGCCCGTCCAATTAAAACGGTGAGTTGAAAGCAGCTGCACTTAAGGCTCCTCATATTTTTGGGAGCTCCCTCACATTTAGTGATCCAGCTTACTTATTCTAAAAAATGATCTCATTCACTCCAACTCTTTTGAAAAGGAATATTTGTTTATTTCCACACCAATTAATATTGTTTTTAAATTTCCTAAAATTTTTATGAAACTTAGTAAAATTATCAAAAATTTTTGTCACACCATTGTTACTAAATATTTCAAAATCAAGAAGAAACTATCTTATATGAAATATAATATTCAACACAAAAATCTCAATAGAGTGGAAAAATCTAATTCAGCTCACCCTCCTAAAAGAGAGATCACTAACTCCGGCTTAAATATTTTGTTGAATGTAACTTGCTCATTTCAGCTCCATGAAAAATTGTCCTTACTCCAAAGAGTTGAGCAAATTGTCCCCTGCTGGTGCATTAGACGGTTTCAGCAGCGCTTGACATGCTTCCATATTGGCATGAATCACACCAACTGAGCTTTCAACCTACCACGTTGGGTGAGCTGGAGCAGTGGTCCAGAAGTTAACCTGCTCTTTTAAGTGTTTCTACCCAACAGGACAAAACAGTAAACTGGAGGTCTATACATTCCATTTTTCAAATTACGAAGAGTACAACTGCATGAAATGATTGAGGCTACAGTAAGTACCAAGTTTTTAAATTATTTGATTTTTGGAAAGGTTTGAAACACGCGCCAAACATAAGCAATTTAAAAAAAATTAATATAATATCATTTTAGGTCCTTTTGTTTGAAAAATGTTTGCAAACGATTCGTAAAAAAAGTGTGATTAACAATATAATTATGTGCGCAAAAAATTTATGCCGAATAAACAACTCATGATCTATCTATTTTGTCTTCAATCAATAAGATAAAGTAAGTTTTTTAGTTTAAAAAAAGAAAAAAGGAAACCACCATTTAAAATGTTTCAAGTGTGAAAGAAAAATGTATTCAAGTACTTACTATACAAGACGAATCAGCATATTGAATTTTAAGGAGATCCATGGCACGTATCATACTCTGCATAGCCATAAAAATATTCTGGTAGACTAATTTAATAAAACCTCTTTTATCCTCATCGGAGTATCCAGATCCATGAATAATTCTCATCTGTTTAATGAAAGTAGATTTTCCAGATTCTCCCGTTCCTGTGAACACAACATAATAAGTTCATTAATCATTTATCATAAATTTCAAAATAAAAAATAAATAAATAAATACAATAAAAAAATTAAAATATGAAAAGTATTTGAAAAAATTGGGGCGTGAAAATTATGTTTAAGATGAAGGGTTCAGGAAATTCATAATTTTTTGAGAGAATGAAAGGTATTGCGAAATTATTAAAAACGTATGTAACCTATTAAGTGATTGCTAAGAAAATAAAATAAAAGGAAACCTGCTTTCGACCAGCTTTTTTGGTTCACCTCGAATTTATCTTATTTTTTTAGCAATAGTTCAAAGATTTTTTAAAATCACCAGTACGGATAAACCGTTCAGCCAACTGAAACAAATTTCAGCAGAGTGATGAAATATAATATATTCAATATCTGTATCAAATTTTGTGCCAACTGATTTGGAAATTAGGCGTTTTAGACGAGAATTTCAATACTAAGCATTTTCTTAGGACCCCGTGGTCTGTGACGTTATTATTTTTATCATCATTTTTTTCATCGTTTAAGTTTTGTCTGTCCTCATAGCATTTTGTAGAGGAATCTTCACCCCTCTCCAAAAATTATATTATTTTGGAAAAATACAAGAATTAGGTACATTTATACTGATTTATCATCAACTTACTGCTACAAAACAAAAACTTGATTTTAGTATTTTTGGTGCTAAAGCCACTGAAACTGTACAAACTTTCGGGGAATTCAAAGTTATCAAGAGGAATTCTGAAATTTTGCAGAGATATCGAGGTATATTAGTTTAAGATTCTGTGAAAATTTGGCTCATACATGTGGTTTTCAAGATACTGCTGAAATTCTGTTCAGATTGAGTGATTCAAATGATATTAAAATGAACACAACTTAGTTGCGAAATTTTAGCAATATCTCAAAAACCATACCAACAAATCATTGGCAAAATGGTAAGTTCAAACGTTTTCATGACGTCATATGTGATATGGTAAAATCAAGGTACTTGAAAAAGTTTTAATACTACTTTGAAAAGTTTTGTTTTCAGGGTAATTTGTGGTTTTGTTTTTCAGGAATTTCAGAAAGTTTCTTTTAAAGGATACACACTTAAAGCAGTAATTAACCTAAAACTTTTTTATGATGTCTCATATGAAAGAATCAGGATTAAACTTACTTTTATTAAGGGTAAAACGTATGAAACCTAGCGTACGAAAACACACACTCGCAGTATGAAGACTGCAACGCTAAAACAAAAGACATGTGGTGGTTTTCCTCAGAACAACACTTTTTCATTTTATTCAGTTATCCTGTAAAGTATAAATTCATATCTACTGAATGAAGCAGTGGATGAAAAACTGTATATAGTCATATGAATAAACGCATATAAAAAGTCCGGCACATTCTTGTATAAATATCTAGTACCTGGTTCATCGAGCTTTGCACGGATTAATACCATATTTAATAACTACCTTACACTAAAAAGTAAAAAACCATATTTTAAATTCAAAATCAAAATTTGAAATTCAATAATAAAATTCTGTAACAGAAGCTCATGTGGAATTATTAACTACTGAGATTCAAGATCCAATATGAGAAATTATGTATTCGTTGTGTTAAGCATCAATCACTGACTTTGATGATATGCAGATTGCAGATCTAAATATCACTTATATTTCGGGAAAATATTTCATCACTAGCTGTTATCACTCACTGATTGTGCATAGATTGAAATGCTCATACTTCTGTTCAATGAATTTTTTCAAATTTGAGACCTATCTCTACCATTTTGTCATACCCAAAAACCTTCTAATGACTAAATTTCAGCAACATTGTCGGTCTAATTCTTCAGAATGCATTTACTTACATACATACATACATACATACATACATACATACATATATACATACATACATACATACATACATACATACATACATACATACATACATACATACATACATACATACATACTACGCGCGCGCGCACACACACACACACACACACACACACACACACACACATACATACATCTGAACAATTATTGCTCCATTTATAATTATGATTTATTTTTGTGTAATATATTTATATCGTTACCAGGACTGTAGTGGGCCTACTTTTTTGGGGGGGAAGCGGCTTTCCTGCTTTGATAGTCACTAACAAATTTATAATAATTTTATTAGAAATAACTCTTTGTTTATACATGTAATATTACTAACTAGGAGTAAATAAAATATGTACCAGCAGTTTTGATGACCGTATAGCATTTTACTTATGGTTTTTTATGACAGAATGAATGTAACCTTTTCTACAGAGAATTATACAGAAAACACTTCTGTACTGACCATTCATTTCCAAGAGAAGTAGGAAAAACAACCACAACCAAAAGGTTATACACAGTTTCACAGAAGAAAGTCAACTTTCTAAGGCCTGTAGTGCCTTACCTATGAAATTTGAGTATGTGAAAGTGAAAATTTTTCAAGAGGACAGTTTTATGGATATTATTTTTGTACTGAACTAGTTTCCTACTTCATCACTCTTCTCATTTCTGAGAAAAATGAAAAGAACTGAAAAACGTCACACATTTAACTCCATAAGAGAAAGCAAGAGGGGTTGGGACAATGATCTTCAATCATTCAGGTGAGGACCAACTCAAACACATTCCAACAAAAAAACATTTTTTATGATTTTTTTCTTCTTCGCTTGAATATTTCAACCTAACTTTCCTGAGCTAAGAGTATAGAATATTATTACCTTTTAATCAAATGTTTAATTTCAATCTGTCATTATTAATTAGTGTATTTATTATTATACATGTATTCATTTATTATTTTAATTTTATTTCAGATTTATTATACAATTACATTTTTAGGACATCACAAAAGATTTACTTTCGAGAAAAGAAAAAAAAACTCTAACACAGCAAGTAACGCTAGAAAATGTAGGTATTCTAAATAAGACAAAAAAAACAACAAAATAAATTAACGAAAGAATACAACAAAAAAAATCAAAAACATTTCACATAACTGGGTGCAAAAATTATATTCAAAATTAAATATCAAAGAAATTCATGATGCATTTAATAAATTGATCGATATATCAAAAATATATCCACCAGATAAAATATTAAGTTAGTTTAAAACTTTACAACTTCTTGGAATATGATATAATTTGGTGAAATTAAATACAATAAAAAAATAAAAATATGAAAATTATTTGGGAGACTATTTCTATTTCAACATTGCAGGCTCAGAAAACTGGGTTCCTTAATGCTTGCTGGTTATAACAGAAGTGAAGACACATTGATTCTGGATTAACGAAGTTAACAATAAAACTTGTAGCAGGTGAATATGAGAGGTGATTGATGATTGGTTTGAGGATGACCTGATAGATGATGTCGCATAATTAACCAATTGTGTGAAAGAGAACAATGAGATAACAATATAATTCATACTAAATAGTTCTTTTACATACTGAACGAATTATGTGTAATGAGCAATGTCCACTATTACATTTTGGACACACATTTTTGAGGTTACTGGGGTGGATAGCACATATCAGGAATGGGGAGTGAGAGTGATAGAAATAATGTATGGCGCCTATAGTGTGTCTACACGAGTAGATGGGAGTGTGAGTATATAGGATGAATGACAGTTTATTGGTGAGACAATACATCAATATGGGTGTTTAATGAGTAGAAATATATCGTTACAAAAAAAAATCTGTATTTACATATGCTGTTATTCTGTCTGATTATATGAATAGCCCGATTATACAATATTGTTAGAATAAATTTGTCAATGTATTTTTGGTTTATCGATGTTTACTTGTGGGGTTGGTGAACAACAAATTTTTTTTTTTGAGTCCTAAGGTCTTTCCAAGACCTATTAGAAACAGAGATGTTAATACTATAACTAGATATCAAAATCAAAGAGAAAAGCGCAGCCAACCATTGGTATCTTTGAACTAGACGTAAGTATCATATAAATACATGGAAAAAACATAATTTTCCTGCTCCTGTGTATTTTATATGGGGTAAATTTAATTTATTTTGTTTTTCAATATATTAAATATTCAAAATAGATGTAATAAAGTGATAATAGAAAATTATTTTTTATTAATTGAAAAGAAAATTTTTTCAGCATAAATTTAATTTATTGCGTCTATATACGAGTCCAGCAATATTCCATTTTGTATCCTGCAGTTCATAAGTGAATTCATCGATATTTATGTTAAATGTGAGAAATTTTATGATTTTAAATTTTTTTATTAATTTTATAGATATTTTTCATTGTTTTATTTGGAATCTACATTCACCCAACAGATTGAAGGACCAAAGAAACAAGTCTTTTATCATACACAATTTTATGGGATAAAACTACATAATCAAAATAATCCAATGAACTTGTAAGAGGACCACCATTTAGGGATTGAAAAATGGTATCTTTTTCATTTTATTTGTGTTAGTTGAATTTCTGAAATTTTCCATAAGTTTAGTTATTTTTTGTTCCTGTTTCCATCATTTTGTTTTCTATTTCCATTATGTTTCCTGGTTTTATCAAAAATTTTTATTCAGTGGCCATTTCGAGGTCCATTTCCATTTCTATTAAAAATATATATATATATATATATTTTGTATATATTTAAAATTTTCTAAATCCTCTTCAAATATAATATTTTTTTGATGTTTTTGAAACAATATTGTTATACTGTGTGGTACTTTTCAGATTTTTTCAGATTTTCTTGTATTTTTAATGATACAAAATAAATGCTTCATTTGTTCCATGTACCATCTTACATACCAATAAGATAAATACATATAATGTTTAAGGAGCAAGAGAGGACAACCCTTAATGATTCCAGAATTGAATGTTTTTGATTGCATCAAATTTTAAAAATTCACGCATTTCTGGCTCTGTATCATCATACAGACTAGATTTTGGAGGCTGAAAATTTAACCCATATTATCAGTATAATTAAGCATGTGAAATGAATTCATATACATTTATTTGGCGTTTTGTGGCTGCCTGGAGTTTAATTTAAACATTGCTCCAATTGCCACCATAGTGATAACACATGTTTCTCATGTTGTAAGTCAAAAAGCTCATAGGCTTTCAAAACTTTGAATCTATTTGCAACAATTCATGAGAATAGAAAGGCAACAACTTGCTAGCCATTTTTAATTTAAAACACTACCTTACGGTTACCGTGTTGATAACAGGTATATTTCGGTGTTTAAATCAAACTTTTAGATCTCATGAGCTTTCGAAACTTTTTATCTTCTTTGGAACAACCACTGATAACTGAAAAGCAACATGTTAGCTATTTTTAATTTAAAATTAAAACATTCCTCCATTTCTACATAAACCATGGTGACAAATGAATAAATTATAATTTAGTTCAACATCATAGTTAACACCATAAAGATTGCTTATTGGTAGAATATCCCTCCCAATTTGGCAAAATCTGTAAGGAATTCGCTACTTCGAACAAACCTGATAATACTTTAAGTCCTTGCAAATAAATAATGGTGGTTTCACAAGTTACAGATTTTGAGGTTCATCATCAATCAAGGTTGGGCAGAGGTCTTCCTGTTTGTAAGTCAAACTTTTGAAGCTCACGAGATTTCGGAAATTTTATGGATAAAACGAACATGATTCGATCCATTTAAAGCTTCGAAACTTTCAAATGAGTCATCCCACAATTATTTGAGGAATTCTTTCAATTGCAAAAGGGAGAAACAAATTCTGCAATTAATATAGATTTCCTTGACAACTTCATTAATTTAAACGTACGTAATTTTTAGTCAGCATTCTGCTAAATACTTTTGATATTTTTATTTATTTATTTATTTATATATTTATTAATTTATTTATTTACTTTTTTTTAAACCTACATGTTCTAGCGTGGCTTGGTGCGCTAGTTTTTGTAAAATTCATTTTTAGCGTAATTTTACTATGAAATACATTAGTTATGAATTTTGTCGCGATAAAATGCGTCCATTACATTATTAAAAAAAAGATGAGCGGCCATTATTTAATTAGTTAATGAAAAGCAATGCGATTAGTACTAGTCAAGTTTTTACTACACAGAAAAATGATAATCCATTCCACGACACGAAGAATCATCAAAAAGCAGATTGCGAAAAATAAAACAACAAAATAAATTTTTTAATCCTTATTTACGAACGAAAATGTTGTAATCGAATAATATTCCACGGCTTTCCTAGCGCATTTTCATACAGTGATTATAATTTAAAAGGAAAAAAGTCGACTAATTTTCAGTCTTTTAACCCAATTTGGTTTCAACCGGGGTATTAAAATTGACCTCATGGAGGGGTTAGGAGTGAGGATGATGAAAATTTTCCGTAACAATGGAAAACTATTGATACCACTTTCCCATTTTTACATAATTTTTTTTTAATGTATATGTTAAGTATTTATTGCCGAAATTTTTGGTTCAACGTTTTGAGAAAACTACAAAAGGAATAGGGGTGAAAATTTCACAAAAATTAATCCTTATGTATGACCAGGTTTCAAAGAACATGCATGTGCAAGTCCGAAAGAAATTTGTTTCTATTAATTTAGTAGTTTGCTGACTAAACTGGAAAAAAAAATCTTTTAGAAAAAATTTTGTATGGTTTTGAAAAAACTACGAAAGGAATAGGGCTAAAATTTTCGCGAAAGGTAGTCTTTATGGTCTGATAGAAATTTGTTGCCTAATTGTTCAGTAATTTCCAGAAAAAATGTAGAACAAAAATGAAAAATTGCTGGAGAGGCAAGTCGACTGTGTTGTTTGAAGTATCTTTTTCTTATTTATGGCACAAGGGGTTATACAAGCATCTGTTCTGCTAAGCATTAATCTAAGTGTTTCTTTTTTTTTCCTTAATTTCGTAAATTTTTTTTTTTTAAATATTGTAAATGAAAATTAGCAAACTAGGTTTTTTAAAGTAAAGTATTACTGAGAAAGAGTTTTCCAAATAATATTTCGACAATTTTAAAAACAGAAAAAACGTATTAGTTCCGGCTGTATGGAATATTAGCTGATGCGAAACCTATTCACAAAATTAAAAACTATAGACTGCATAATTAGTGACACTTCCAATTATATTATGATAAAAAAGTCACCCAAGAACTATTTCAAAATTTTCTAAAGTTGTCCAGTCAACGAAGGAAAAATTGCGGAACTACGTCCGAAAATTTTTACATTTGGCATACTAGTTTACTGATGCTTCAAAATGAACATATCGAAAGTTCTGAAAGTTTGAGGGGAGTTACGGCCGCCATTCGGGAAAACAGGTAATCTTCAATTAACATATGCCAATGTCTAAACAAAATTTCAGCTTTCTACAACACGAACTTCCTTGTAATTACTCTCAATATCTATGATTGTAAGGAAGTTCAATGGAAACAAATGGAAAGTATGCAAGTAGTCAACAACAGCGTTGTGTGAAACTCGCAGAATTAATTTTGTTTTGGGGTTTATATTTTTCTTCAGTCGTTGGGAGTTCTTTTTCTACATGACTCTGGTTAAAGTTTGGCTGTTTAGATATCGCTGAATTTGTGCTAACAGTATCTAACTGAGCTGATGATTCAATCTGTTGCAGAATTTTAGCAATAACTTACTTCCAGTACAAGCAATCGTGTCATTTTAATTGTCTCTAAACGACAATGTTTTTTGCTTACTATTCTACACCTTAATGGCAAGCGAAGAAATCCAACATGTTATGTATCTATGCACAGAACTCTGGAAAGTGAGCATTTTCAGCTCTCAGTATTTTTTTTCAAAAGTACCTTCTCAAAAATTATTTTGATCCTCATCTTCTTTAAAATGATACAGAACAATTTCGAAAATTTATTTTGATGTCTACAATGTTGATCAAAATGAATGATGTTTTCTCATCGAATATTTTCATCTGATGTTTATTTGACGCAATGAAGGATGGCGTTTCATGTAATTTGTTCTACATAATTTATTATAGACATATGAAAGGTACATAATGAGACTAAAAGCATCACGGTGTATTTTTCAACAGAGCGAAATTTTGATTTTTATCAGGCTGATTTTACTTTATAGAGAATACTTCAAAAATATACAATCTTCATGCTGTTGCTTTACAACATAGTACACAGAAAAAATTCGTTTACTTTTGTTAGTTTATACCATGGTCGACTCTACATACAGAGAATGATAAAATCAAATAAATTGTCATATTGGAAGGCTAGAGGAGAAATAAAACAATAAAAAATGAGTGAAAATAAAGAAGGAGTTTCCACAGAGAAGGCTCAAGAGCTACAAAATATAGAACTGTAAAAAACTTTTTACAATAGAAACCAGCGAAAATGTAAAAAATTTTAACCAAAAGACTAAGCATGTAAATTACAAAAATTATTTGAGAAGAAAATAGTGAAGCAAATTTAATATTGGCGAAAGAATCTCGGCAACGTTTTCTAAGAAAAAAAATTATATACTTGCGGTGATTGGTACTTAATCAGTAATAATGTTTGAAAAAAAAATTAGTACGTGTACGAGAATTCTAACTAACACTATTCTGCCATCAAAATTTACCGAAAGATTACTTAAATTAATTTGAATAAAATATTCTCCAAATAGTCGAATTGACCAGCATATTTATAATAATTACCTTGGTCACGTAATACGTCGCATAGGTAATATATTTAATGTTATCTCGTATTTTGTAAATTTTGTAATACTATAATATTATAATTTTCTAAATGTACTACGATGAAATAAAAAATTATAGGACGGAAAAATAAAATGAAAATACTCTTCTAAAAAATCAACAACAACTATACGATGTCCATAAAATGAATTTGATCACTGAGCCAACTAAATACAATAAGGGAGAAAATATGAAAAATAAAAAACTCGTGCAGCAAGCAACGCTAAAAAATGTAGGTTTTTCCACAAAAAAAATTGAATATTTGATTTGAATTATGTCAAACTTGATAAATAATTACTTGTTAAATAAAATAACACCAAGAATGTCATAATGACAAGCTTTGTTTTCTTTCTGGAATATACCTTCTTTTTTTAGTAATAATTTAAGATTTCTTAAATCATTTTTATACGAGAAGTTTTAAGTTGGTTAAAAACATATTTTGCAATATGTTGGAATATAATATAATACGGTGAAATTAAATACAATAAAAAAATTATAATGAAGTAAAAGAATGAAGTGTATTATGAAGTTATAATACACGTAGGTAAGTTACTAAATAAATGCTTATAGTCCAGTAAATACGTGTTAAAACCAAGGTTTTGGAGCAAGTTTTCAGGGAGTTTTGGAAATTGATCAATTAATAGGTCTTGGAAGTAATTTTCAAGTTTATATTTTGCACCCAAAATTTTTTGAGCGAACCTAAAAAAAAAATTTCAGAACCGGTTTAAAAAATGGTTTTTTGCATATATCTTCATTTCAGTGCTCTTTTTCCAAAAAATATTTATTTAACAAATTGAAGAATAATTAATTTTCAACAATTTCAAGACAATAATTTTTTTGTAAGATACACGTTGCAAAGGTAGTACAATTTTCAAAATTAATCAAAAATATCTCTGCCGCGCATCAACTGCTAAGTGTGTATTTTCCAAAAGTGTCAAATTTTGTAATAACTGCCCTTGAAAAACAGTAGACCGATTTCGCTCAAATTCAATAACAAACTAGTCTCTGATAGTCTCAAACTTCCAAAAAGATTTCAAGCCAAAATCTTTTAATTTACGGAGTTATCGGGATAACAACATGGTAGGTTTGCAACACTTTGAGAACCTCTGCCTCCAAAACTAACAGACGAATTTCAAAATTTTAATACGAATGTGTCGCCCAAGAAAGCTTCTAATACCACCCCAAGCTTCATTGCCGTAGATGAACAGCAGAGGCTACACAGACTCCCAACAAGTTCCAAAATGAGCAAAAAGCGGAAATATGTATGTATATGTAAATGTACATATATATATTGTGTACAGAAGAATTTGAGTAAAGTATATATTTGTGATCCATGACTCATGTTCGGTGTTTTTCCACAGGTCCCACCCCCACGTTAGACCATTGCACTGAATGCAATAGTTAGGAAAATACACTAAGATCGGTCTACTTCTTACCCAGTTTGTTTGCAAACGAAGTATTAAAATTGACATCATTGCGGGGCTAGGGGTAGGGGTTATTAAAATTATCTGTTTCTTAAGAAAAGAAAACGATTGATACAATTTTCTCATTTTGACCTAATTTATATATATATGTGTGTGTGTGTGTATGTTGAATATTTCAGTCAGCATAATTCTGAGATGGCTCCCACAACCACAGGACCAAAAACAATTTCACCGACATATACATTAGCAAGAGGAAGTGGACAGCCACAGCTGACACCCGAAGTTCTGGCTCAAATCTTGCAGCTTTTGCAGTCAGCCAGGACAGAACCCTAGCTTCTACAGACAAAGGATTGAGATCCCAGAATTTCTGACTAATGAGGTAGATTTGTGCAAGTTCAAGACAGAAAACACACAGCAGAACCAGCAATATCTCCACATCTGGGGTGGCATGACAAGACAGATAGTTTGCTACATTCTGGATATCATGGAATGCCCTTTGACAGAAGAGGACAAATATGCCTGGTTATATAGAAAATAAAAGAATCAGATCATTGATGACATCATAGGTGGTACGACGGTTGAGGATGATAAACCCTCTATCTTCACGGCCAAATTAGGGAAGAAGGAGGATAACATAGTAGCCACTTCCGTAATTGGTAACCAGTTCTGCAAGCAACTACCACAAAGTGTTGTGTAGTGTCTGGCAGCTGTGGGATCTACCACAATTAATATTTTGGTGGATTTAGACTTCCTTGCCAAAAGCGCAGATAATGCTCACAAATACACAATGTCAAAGTCCTCTGTGAGTGCAGTATCTGCAGAGACTGGGAAAATTTCTCAGCTTTGAGTCAAGGTAGCTCAGCTGACCACTGAAGTCCAGAAGGGAAATAAAAGCCAAAATTTTAACAGACAAAATGCCAACTGGCAAAAACACTCTAAGAGTAGAAACAGCAGTGAAAATAATAGACAATCAAGGTTCAAAGACTGAAAACCAAATAACCAAAAGAGGGGTCAGAGTTCCACTCCCCCTAGAACATCTTCTCTCAGTACCCTGTTTGAAGATTGGGATGGAAAGAGCTGTTTCTTTCACAGCAAGTCTGGGGCAGAGGCCACCAAATGCAACAACAGTTGTAAATGGTGAGGGAAATAATACAAAAAACAGGATACGTCAGTCAAACTAGAATGAGGGACCATCTATGCGGCCAAAGACCCCTTGGGAAAATACTCATGCAACCTATTCTTAAAGGACAGAACAAACAGCCAATGGTACTTAATAGACTACAGTGCAGACCTGAATATATTGCCAGCTGATAAAATTCAGAAAAGTACATCCTCCTAAATACTATCTCTATACTGTAAATGATCAAAACCTTCCAGCTTAAGGAATTGAGACCAGCAAAGTGAACATTGGACTTAGAAAATACATGACGTGGTCCTTCATGGTTGCAGATGCACCAAACCAGATCCCACGTGCAAATATTCTTACACATTTTGGCCCGATCATTGACCTCAAAAATAGCTAATTGATCGATAGTGAAACTAAAGTTTATGTGGATGGAAAAACGCTAGCCTACAGATTGGACACAAACATATCTAGCTGTACCAAAGTTGATGAACAATTACTGTTGATTTTGTCTGACTATCCTGGAGTCACTCAACCATCAATTTGCAGGCATCTGACCTATAAACATGACACAGTTCATTATATGGAGACAAGAGGACCACCTTGCTATGCTAGAGCTAGAAGGTTAGTGCCTAATAAACTCAAAGCAGTATGGGAATACTATGACTGCATCATTGGGGAAGGCATATGTCACCCCTTGAAAAGTTCATGAGGTTCCCCTATCTACAAAACTCAACAATCAAGAGGAGAGTTGCAGATTGTTGGGGACTACTAATGCAAATATGCGGGGTAAAACGATGTTTGCAAAAATTGATGTCAACTGAGCATTCCACCAAATTTTTATAGCTGAACAGTAAATACCAAAGACAGAGGTTTTAACCCCCTTTGGTCTATTCGAGTACCTTCCAATGCCATTTGGACTTTTCATCTCAGCACAAACATTCCAAAGATTTACCAATGGATTGTTTTGAGAATTTTCATTTGCATATGCATACTTGGATAACATTTTGTATTAGTTGAGAAGGCGGTGAGCAGGAGCACGAGAATGTTAGAGCTGTTAAACAGTGTATACACACTGCTGATCTTATCATCAATGTAAGTAAAAGTTTATGCAAACAAACTAAAATTGACTTTCTCAGCTATAAAGTCTTAAACAAAGGCATTTCCCCCTTGAAGACCAAAATTGAACCAATAATGAATTTCCCAAAATACTCGTATGTTGCTGAATTCAGGTGTTTCTTGAGGATGGTGAATTTCTATAGACATTGCATGAAGAATGCTACAGCTGAACAAAGTAAGCAGTTTGCATTAATAAAAATAAACAAAAAGAAAGATAGAACTCCACTCTATTGGAATGAAGAAGCCAAACAGGCCTTTGAGACAATCACAAAAACATTGGCAAATGCAACGTTATTGGCTCATCCAGATGGAAGTCTGCCATTATGTGCAAGTACCCATGCCACAGACTTTTCAATTGGTGCAACACTGTACCAACTGGATAATGACAACAAAAAACTACAGCTATCTTTCTTCTTCAGGAAGCTCTCAAAAACAGAAAAGAATTATAGTATGTATGATTGAGAATTGTTTGGAATTTTTACTGTGCTGAAACATTTCACAGGCATCAACTAAAGGGTAGATGTTCTACTGTGTACACGGACCATAAACCCCTAACTCATCCTTTCACGCAAAAATCAGAACTGGTATTGCCAAGAAAAGCACAACTATCAGACTATATTGATCAATTGACTACTGACATTCAGTATATAAGTAAAGAACTTAACACTCTAGCTGATGCTCAAAGTAGGATCAAAGATATCTCAGCCCCTGCCCGATTAACTTATGTTGAAATAGCTGCAGAACATCTTAAAGATATAGAATAACTAAGAGTTGTTATCGAACAATAATATTTCTCTCAGATTGCAGCAGAGAAAAATTCCCAGTACTGATGTTTTATTAACGTGTGACATTAGTATAGGTAAAAATAGGCCATTTCTACAAAAAAATATCACATATTGGCATTCAACAGTGTACATAATTTGTAACACTCTGAACCAAAATGCAGTGCTAATTTAATTTCATCTTGGTTTAATTGGCTCTTAATAAAGTTGGACTGCAACAAATCAGCTAGAAGTTGCCTGAACTGACAAGAATCCAAAGTAGGAAGACATACTCAGTCACCTCTTAAATCCTTCAAACAAACAGAGTGGTTTAAAACAGTACATATGGACTTAGTTGGAAAATTGCCACCATCATAAAGACACAAACACCTGTTGATGATAATAGACAGGGCAGGACAACTCAATGGCCAGAAGCAATTCCTCTTTACAAAATGACAGCACCAACTGCAGCTGCCAGATTATACAACACCTAGACTGCAAGGTATGGCACCCCTAAAACCATAATTATAGACCAATGTCTCCAATTTGAGAACTCATTCTTTAATAAGTTGTCTAAGAAGCTTGGTGTATAACACAATCACACCATAGCTTACCATCCTGAAGCCAATGGCGAAATAGAGAGATGTCACAGAGCACTCAAAGCCTCAATTATTGCTCATGATACCCAGAGATGGGTTGAGATACTTCCCATTCTCTTAGGCCTCCAATCTGCCCTATAAATGGATACAGGACATTCTGCAGCGCAATTAGCATTTGGCAAAGAGCTACACCTACCAGGGGACTTCTTCACAGAATCAACAGAAGTTAACCCTGAAATTATGGTACAAAACAAAAGAAACAACGTCAATAACTTTCTTAAACAGGTAGCTTGTCATGGCCCAAGATTTACATATCAAAACACTTGGCCAATACATCACATGTATTTGTGAGAGATGAAAAAATAAGGTCTGTGTAGGAAAAACCATAAGCCAGTCCTTACGAAGTAGTATCGCTCAATGACAAAAACTTTGTGATACTAATATCAGGTGAAACAAGTACTATATCAATGGCCAGATTGAAGCCCGCCTTTTTGGTAAATGACGATAAGAGAATATTGAAGATGGAAAAAAGAACCACAGAAAATATCAATCCAGATTTGTCTGAAAACATACAAACACAAAACATGGAGGAAGAATCAGTCAAAACAAGTGAAACAAACAATTCACAAACAGAAAATTCACCAAAAAAAAAAAACAATCAAATTTTCAGATGTTACAACAAAAAAGTATGATCCTAAGGCCTCCTTATGTCCTAGAAAAAGAGGCAGACCCCCTAGGTAATAGAAAAAACAAAAATTTGCATCCAAATTGTAGGTCTGAGCGATTAACGTGGAAGAAATAAAATTTATTCCCAAAAACGTAAATATCCGACATAAAATTAGAACTTGCTAAAAAAGAAGAGATGAACTTGGAATCCCGTGATATAAAAGAAACTCCAGAGATAAACAATCATAAAAATGCTTGGAAAAAGGCAACGACACGAATAAACAAATCCACATACAATACGAAAGAAAAACATAGCAAAGTGTTTCCACTGTCAAACAAAGATAACCAAAATGTCAATATGGACTGTGACATCACATTAAAAAGTGAAACTCTTTGTCATCTGAAAATCTCTAGAGAGCTTCAGATCTATTTCACACTTAACATCGCTTAAACCAATCAGAATTTTAAAGGAAAACTTTCTAACAGTCTAGAATTTTAAACGCTATTGCCTCCATGAAAGGACAAACACAAATAAGATGACAAACTGACACTGTGATTCCCTGAAATCTCGCAACAAAAATCATTCGCTGTTCTACAGTCATTTAACTGGGACCTGAATTTTCTTTTATAATTTTCTGTATTGTATCTGTTGTAAATATTGTATATACGCTCGCATCTTCCTTTAAATCTCTTTTGATGTCATCAACCAGCAACAACAAAACCCTCAACTTGACCAAGACCTTGAATGAACGAGAAGCTGTTGAGAAATTAAAAGCTCAACAACTTCTCAAACAGAATCAGGAATTGGCTCGGATTGAGGAAGAGCTGCTTACAGACACGACACATTTAGTCTCCAAAATTCTGGAAAGGATGTCATCTCCAATACCACCTCTCATCTTGCATCTAAAATCCACTGAAAAGAGAACCCCAACTTTGGCAACCACAAAGCTGGAGCTTCCCCAACAGGAGACTACAGAAAAACTTATGCTCGTCTTCGCTGGTGAGAGGCCTTTTCCAACCTTGACTGTGATGTTCCTGCTACAGGGGAATTCAAACTCCCCCATGCTGAAAAAACCAGAGTTCAAGACACCACAACCACCACCCTCCCAATTCCATCCCTATGTCCTGAACAATTATTGGCCACAATGGTAGAAGGGAGAAAACAGTTGCACCAACTACAAAGCTCACAAGTCATACAAATGCCTCGGGGTTGCCGTAGGCAATGCACTGGCAAAATGGGAGGTTGACCAGAAATGGTGCTAGACTTGTAAGTCCCCCAGGTCTGCGCATTTCTATCATTTTTGCGTTACTCATATGAAGTGAAGGTTCTCAGAGCCCCAATGAGAGTTCCTGCCAAAAGGCTAGCTAATATTTGTCTCTATGATGCAACACTAATGCACAAATTACATTTGATTGTAATTACTTGTATGTATGCGCAAGTAATGTGCAAGTAATGTGCAAGTACCAAATGGTGACTATTCAGGTAATTAAGGTGATGTCACGATTCAATACACTGACTAGTCCGTCATTTCTTATTTATATAAGAAATGATGAACCAACCCTTACAAGGATGTACATAATCAATATGTATGTATGTATGTGTGTGTGTAAATAAGCCCCTATGATTTCACCCAGGTTTTGGCTTACCCATATGTGTGCACATATGAAGTGGCAGAACATGCAATAATCTGTTGATTACCTTCTGGTGAAAATATTTTTTTCACAAGGTATTCCATAAGTTGTTTTTCTGGAATTCTAAGAAAATGACAAGAGGGATCAGGCTGAAATTTTCACGATAGATTTTCCTTATAAAGGTACAAGTCTCTTAGAAGTTTGGCGCATATTATTTCAGTAGTTTTTGAGAAAACAGGTAAATCAAAATTGCTGGAAAAATTTTGGGTACAGATTTTTGGGAAACTACCAGATGGACAGGGCTGAATTTTATACAAAAGATAACTATTGTATGGGAAACTATTGTATGGGAAAAGGTCTGAAAGAAGTTTGGTGCTCATCGGTTCCGTAGTTTTTGAAAAAACTGGAAACAATAAACCCCGGAAAAGCAGTTTTTAGCGATAAACATAGATACATCGATATTTTTGTTAAAGATATGATTAATTGTCTATAGTTTTTTTTGATTTCTTAACCTGAAACTAGCAATGAAATATTGATATATCAATAACTATCGATATAAATATCAATCATTGTTGATATAAATATCGAGTAAACTGGGTTTTCAAGCGAAGCTTTACTGCGCAAGTTTTTTTTTTTTAAACTGCATCTTCCAATACTGAACATCTAATGCTTAGCAAATTAAATAAAAGTAAGCCTGAATTCAATCAGCTTTTTTTGTTGATTGGGACTTGATATTATTTTCTGAGCAATAGCTTCAAATTTTTTCAAATTACCTCTATGCATGAACCCTAAGCTGTTTACAAAAAAGTTTTGCAGAATGATGGAATATAGTACATTCAATATCTGTACCAAATTTCGTGACTACTAGTAAAAAATTATTTATTTTAGAATCATTTAAGCCCCAAAAATGAAACATAATAGGATGTAATAGACAAACCATAGAACCAATCTGACCAAAAATAATAGGGTTTGTTCTTGGATAGATTCAAATAAGTGTACCAAATTTTAAGACTATCAGATGAAAATTGGGATTTGAACAGATTTCAAGAGAAATATATAAATATCTATCTTAATTTCAGCTAATGGTGCCAAAATTTTCGTAGTGTCATGAGACAAAAAATGAACCTATCCTCACATCATGGTCTTAATACAAGATCAATTTTAATATATAGATTTTCTTCAAAAATTTACTCAAAAATGATGACTAGAAATTTTTAATTATAGAATAAATAATTAAATTTAAAAAAAAAAATGAAACAGACTGCATTTAGGAACTTAAAACATAATAGAACTAAAATGTTGAAAACAAGTTTTCTACGTTTTGTAATAGTAATTTTTTATAAAACTGAATTACAACTAACGCAGTTGCTGGCACAAATAGCTTTTGATATTAATATGAAGATCAATACTGGATTGAAATCAATAGGCGAGTGGAGAGTTTTCAACACATTAGGTATATAAGTAATTTAAACATTCTTAACAATTGGTACCCCAATGTTTTAAATAGATGTAATAATGCTGTGTATTAGAATATTGTCAAATCTATGTTAAATTTACCACAAATTGCATCAGAGAAATATGTAATAAAATGAAATCTAATTGCTTCGTTTAAAAATTTTGCATTTTATATATATACACACACATATATATGTATTGAGAAGTCCGAGATCTGGACCTTCAAATAAAAATTATTTTTTGACAAATTCTGACAAAATAATGACGTTACAATTTAAGACAATTTTTCGAGAGACAAAATTTAAATTCGGACATTATATTATCCGAATTCAAACTCATATTCAGATGAAGACATGCAGACAGAAATAAAATCTGATTCTCTTTCAGGCAATTATAATGCATTTTATTTCAGTAACGACTCTTCCAAATTCAGACAATTTCAGACAATAATTTGGTTCGATCAGACAGACTGGCGCCATGAGATATATATTAGATGAAGACGAATTGAATAGAAGTAAAAACCCATCGACGGACATGAATGCAGCCAACCTTTTTGCTTTATCTCCGGTCTTTCCACGCTTTGCTTGCGGTTTGCAGTCATTTAATATATTTTATTATATTTTATTTTATCAGTCATCCACGTGCAATTTTTGCCTATTATATGTCAACGTATATATATATATTTTACTATCTGTAATTTTATTGGCTGTAGACATTTGGTAATTCCTCTCGCTTTTTATTATCGACATCGCATGTTTGAAGGCAATTAAGCAGACAATAAGTGGGGAAATTTCCTTAACAAGAAGAACTGATTTGTAAAGACGAATTCTAATTTTTAAAACACTCTCTTCTTTGCACTGGCAACACCCAGTACTGGGTTCGTCTTTGCAAATGAGTCCTTCTTGTGTAGGCGGATAGTAGCAGGTCCAAGTCACAAGTCGTACGTTTAAGTCCTCACGTTAGGCAATTTAATATGTATACCATCTTTGTGATGCAGAATATGATTCAATCTGATCTACCTTGAAGAAAACTAGGATGGTAGTTGGTATTCCAGATAGGTTCAGTTGAAGACAAAGGCAAACTAGGAATGTTCTTTCGTCATGAAGGATTAGTAGTGACGACACACAAGTCATTTCTAGTTTCGCCAGTTGTACATCGCACTTCAAGGCGATCTTTTGAAAACACCTACGAGATGAAGTATCAGTCGACAATACGATCAGATGGAGTTCCTGGCATCTGTTAGGAGGGAAATTTGGTGTGTTGAAGACAACTTTAAGACAAGCTTGGTTCAAGATGACTGCCTTGCTCTGTCATTTAAAGGCCGCGTCGAGCCTTCTCTTTGCGCATAGTGGATTTGACTCCATCTATGTTAGTAATTTTCTCACCTCACCCTCACTTTCAACCAAAAGCTCTGAGACCTAAAGTTTCATATTAGGAGTCTTTTACACAAAAAAACCATCACTCATGAAGACACACAATTAGGTGAAGACACAACAACTTTCTGATGGTTTCCCCTACTTGTTGTCTGCCATAGCTTTTTTTTAACTTTTTATTTTTCCGCTACACACTTAGCTTTGTTCCGCTTTGTTGACACTATAATTCTTTTGTAATTATAGTCTTTGACAAAATAATTTTGCTCTTCGTTTTTGTAAGTTTCAAACCTTGTATGGATCGAAACTTTGTTAGGCTCTTCTATTCGCACAACTTAGCTTATTGCTGATTCATCATATTAATTTGCTGAGGTATGAAGACAAATGTAAGCTGCGTTTTGCCGTGTCTGAAGAAGTTTAATTCAAGTCAAGAAGAATTCAGCCGTAGGACATAGTCAAAGTTAAAAAAATAAAATGTCTTGAAAACACAATTCAAGACCCCTCGATTCAGTGTTTCGGCTGCACGAAGCCCTAACTTTAGGACATTGTGACGTCATTAGCATTTAAACACCACTATACATTGAAGGTTGACTTTATGACATGTGACAGGAATCGATTTCGTATGCTTCACAAAATATGGGGACTGTGGCAGGAATCGATTTCGGACGCCTCATAAAATATGGCAACCGTGACAGGAATCAATTTCGGACGCCTCAGTATGTATGTATGTACGTATGTAATTTGAAAGATATTTTTGCCAGCGACTGTGTTAGTTGTAAATCAATTTTATAAAAAATTACTATTACAAAACCTAGAAAACTTCTTTTCAACATTTTATTTCTATTATGTTTTATGTTCCTAAATGCAGTTGGTTTCATTTTTTTTTTCAAAAATTTAATTATTTCTTGATTTTTCTACAGCAAATATTTTTCAGTGCGAACCTTTAATATCTGCCCATGTTTCTCTCGTTGCTTCAATCCTCCACCATTCTTCTTTACCTTCATAGTTTCTGATAATGATGAAATACCTGATACAAAAAATTTAAGTGACAGGGACTTGGTCATGTTGCAATATTTATATAACAGCAAATTTCATTTCCAGCCTATTGTTTTTTCTTAATTAATACCTATTTTCTTATTGGTCAATAAGGAACTTTGAATTTTTTTTTAATTTTGGTGTTGGTCAATGAGTAAATTTCAATCTTTTAATCAAATATTAAGAAAACTAATTAGATCTTTAAAATTGATTTCAACTATAAAATGTTAATAAAGAGAATGTGAAAAAAGGGGTGTATACATTTTTTTCTCAGTTATTTTCATATGTATTTGATATTCTCGAAATTAATGATTCTTGTTGAAAGCAAAAGTTAGACCTTGCCTCAGTTTTGCTTGTATTTTTGTGTATTTATTCAGCACTTTTGCATCAATTTGGTAAGTATAATACCTCTCACACAAAACGTCATAATATAGACCTTGGACACAGACAAATAAAAAGCTGACTGATACCTATGATGGGACATGAAATATAATTATATGTAAGTGATCAATTAACAACCATAAGTGAGCCAATCACAGTTCATTTTTCAGTACACCATCCTGATTGGTCAGTTTGAGGGAATTCTGGAAACAGGTTATTTTTATTTTTCCTTATAAATATTATTTTGAAGCAGATATATCAACGGACTTTAAATGAGCCAATCACAGTTCATTTTTCAGTACACCTTCCTGATTGGTTGGTTTAAGGGAATTCTGGAAACATGGTGTAGTGGCAGAGACACTACAGTTGTTTGGCACTTATAATTAATATGTGTTTAACATCCATAGGACTACAAAATATACGTCGTCACACACCTATCTCGCTCACTAGATCCGTAGCGACTATGGCAACCTCCTCAGCCCAGTCACTCGCCTACCTGCATTTCTTCAGTAGGTGAGTTCCCTTTACACCCGCCAGGCACGCAGGAGATTGTGGATGTTCTCACCCACGATACTGGGGGCGGTGTCCATTGTGAATCCTCTGGGATTCACTTGTCCCTACAAGATCTGTAAAAAAAGAGATTAGTTGGCATACACACACAAGTACACAAATGATATTTATTTACAAAATATATACATATATGGAACAAATTACTACCGATTATAATCTAGGCCACAAATCTAAAATAAGTATAATAAACGAAGTTTATTTCCTCTAAAGTTGAGATCCACATGTGGGTCCCATCTTCTGACTTGTGGTCCAACAAAATTGCCGGACAATTCATTGGAAGGGCAGTCAGGTGTCAGCGTTATAAAGGAGTGACTCTGTAAGGAAGAAAAGTAAGAATTAGCAATTTTTTAAATGAATTTGTGACACTGACAAGTTTATCACAATTTCGGTGTGTGTGGATCGCAATCCGCTATCACCTCTACCTGCTGATCTGAATAGGTAGCTGGATGGTAGAGTATTTGGCAAGGTTCACTTGTCATGACTTCAAAGATAGCACAACTCCAGTGGTGCCATTGGCCACAGTGTTGTAGGTAGTGCATGCATGTATGCCTGCTTTTACAGATCTTAATCGGATAGATTCTAATCCAACGATGGATTAGAGTCCTCACCGTCAGTACTTATCTCCAGTGGAGCTAAGAACTTAATAGGCCTACTCACTATTTTAGATGAGGGTAGCCTAACATCTGCATGACGTACTAGGCCATCGTGAGATGTCATCAGGTTGACTACAGTGGCTAACTTGTAGACTCCTAGTTTTGTCATTATGTCCAACACGTGGACAATGTCTCCAACTTTTGGTTTGAAGCTAACCGTTTGGTAAGCGTTGCTTCCCCTTTGGAGATTCTATCCCGCAAGTACGTGAGATAGAGTCCCTTCCACACAGCCCAGAGCTTGCTAAGGTTGCCCTTGTCAGTGTTCCAGAGGCCCTGAAGGTTTCTGGACATTATGGTGGTTTTGTCAAAAGGCTTGTCTAGGTCAAGGGTAAAATTTCTGAACTTTGCGTGCAGGAAGTGTGCAGGCGTTAAAGTAGCTTGCTCACATTCATCGACTGCAGGACAGAGTGGTCTCTCATTCATCATCACTTGTATATTTTTAAGCGCTGCTTGAAAATTGAAGCGATGGTGAGAGTGGGGGCCCATGACCTTTTCAAAAGCCTGTTTAAAGATTCCAATGAGTCTCTCGTATGACGCACCATACCAAGGAGCCTTAGGTGGAGTGAAGTGCCAAGTTATGCCTTTTTGCATAAGCTTGTCACTTATGGAACTGTCTGACGTGATTGCTTCCCAGAACTGGGGTAAGTTGGTTGCAACTAAGCTAAACTGGGCAGCATTGTCAGACAGGATTGCCTTTTGCATTCCACAATCTGCAAAGAATGTCTGGAACACCATCCACACTTCTTGTGTGGTTAGAGACGAGATAGAGCGAAAGTACACTGCTCTTGTGGATCGACAGGTAAATATCAGAATCCATGTTTTATATGGGGGTGATGTCAGAGTTGCCAAAGCCTTTTTCTTTTTTGGTAAATATTCATTGAAGACTGAATATGGACCAAATACATCAACACCTGTATAGGTGAAAGGATGTGTAAATGGTACCAATCTGAAATCAGGGATATCAAAATGGGTTGGCTGTGTAAAAGGCTGCTTATTGAGCTTTTTACATACTAAGCAAGAGGATTTTAATACTTTAGGAAGTATCCTCATTGCTTTTGGTACGAAGTATGTCCTAATGCCTGTATGACTATTGAATGTATGAACATTCAACCGTATTAACTTGGTAAGGGTGAGTTTTTGGATGTAACAACACCGGAGACAAAATGTCTTCGGTAAACGGTGTTACAGGCAAATAATTTCTCAGCCTCAGGAGTCCCGATTCGTGGGTGATATGAAACTTCTCGTATGCCACATATTCCGGTGGAATATGGGACAGAAGTGTATCACATAGGCCAGAAAAATATTTTTTCTGGTCTGCATAGATGAAGAAAAGTAATGCAAACTGATAATTGTTGGGCAGTATTGCCCAAGGAGAAACCAACCTACAACGAGTGAGTTGCTTTCTCGAGAATCTTCGGAGAGCTGTTAAGCAATTGTAAAAGATTCTCTTAAGACTGATGAGAGTGTTAAATTTGTCTATATTGATGCTGAATGATGTATTCAACGGTTCGTGTATAAAGCTCTCGTAAGGTGAATTTGCCAGTAGGTCTATTCGACTTTTGTGGGATAGATCCAGTGGTTGTTGTGAGCTCGCTTGTTCGTGAGGTTGTGGTAGATCAGAGTCAGATTGATTCTAGTCTAAAGCTTGTTGGTCAACTTGTGTGGCAAACAGTTTGACTTCACAAACATGGTTTACAGAGTTCATAACAAACTTTGGTATAGCTACCTTACGAGATTTCAACTGTCTGTTTAATTTGGCAGTCTTGTGATTGTCAAATATAGGGTCAGTTGAAGTTGCTATAATTTTGGACAGTTTGTCAGAAATTTTGAGAGACTCCCTTAAGGTTGAGAATACAGGTATAGTGTTCTCATCCTCTGATAGGTCTGGTAGAGACTGAATTACATGTAAGTCAGTCTGTGGCCATGAGTCTGGGTGATGAGATAACCAGGTTGGTCCTGACCACCATGTGGTACTGAATAAATTGTTCACCATTGCCCCTCGTGATCCGACATCCGCTGGATTTTTGGTTGTTGGAACATAGCAAAATTGCAAGTTAGGAACACTTTTTATTTCAGTAACCCTATTTAAGACAAATTGCTGTTAACACTCTGCGCTCTAACAACCATGTTAGAACGCATTTACTATCTGACCATAAGTAGGTCGGACAGTTTTCTAACGTTAGGGGTTTCCTAATGTTTTTTATTCCTCTAGCTCCAATCAATGCCGCTAACAACTCCAACTTGGGGATTGTTACCATTTTCATTGGTGCTATTCTTGATTTCCCTATGACAAATCTGGTTATTGTTTTGTTGCTTTCTGTGTTATGGAAGCGTAAGTATGCTACCATAGCAAAGGCTACCTGGGATGCATCCACAAACACGTGCAGTTGCGCCCCATTTGGGTTATATGTACCCGGGTATATCTGGCGAGGAAGGCAATAAGTTGTGCACTGGGACAAATTCTGTATTAGCTCTGTTGCTATCTTTTGCAGTGACAGAGGTAAGGATTCATCCCACTTATAGTTTTCATTCCAAAGCCTTTTAATAAAAGCTCGTGAAGGAATGAAAGCTGGAGCGAACCAACTGTGGGGGTCAAAAAATTGTGAGATTGCTCTAAGAAACAGTCTCTTTAACCAGACGGCTTGGTCTTTAAATTTGGTCGGACTCAGATAAAGTATATCTTTGTCCATGTCCCAAGAAAATCCAAGAACCTTAACGATCGGCTTTGTTAATGCGTGGTTGGGGACATAGTCATCGCGTAATGGGGTGCAATTTGTGCCCCATTGTGACAACTCCATTGATATGTCCCCGATCAACTTGTTAGCCTGATCGTGTAAATCCTTAGCTTTGTTATCTGTGGGCAACGATGTTACTAAGTTGTCCACATATATATTGTCAGCGTGTTTTTTGTAAAACTCCGGATTCGCCTGTTGGAAGTGATGCGACAGAACAGCAGCCAACAAAAATGGCGCTGCCAAAATTCCAAAAGGAACACGTTGGAATTGGAAAATTACTAAGTTTTCCCTAGTTAGCAGTTTCTGTGGATTCAGGACCCACAGAAACCTTGTTACGTCCCAATCAAGGGGGTGTAACCCTATTTGATGGAAAGCTTTTTAATGTCGGCTATTATAGCATATTTATCCTTACAGAAAGACAAAAGTATCTGGAGCAAGTCTGGCAGGAGATTTGCCCCTTTAAACATGCAGTCATTGATTGAGTGCTTTGATTGTTTTGTCTTTGCTGACCCATCAAATACTACCCTGAGCAGTGTGCTTTTTGTTAGGTCCAAGATCCCTTTATGCGGTAGATAGTGTACAATATCTGGCTTGGATTTTGGATCTACTTTCTCTATCATTTCCAACTCTATAAGTAAGTTGAAATATTCGTCGTAACGTTGGTAGAACTCGGGTAACTTTCGTAACTTGGAGAGCTGATGCTCAAGTCTTTTGAATGACAGGTTAAAATTATCCGCCAATGGGGGTGGATAGTTTTTATACAACCATCTGATTTGGTAACAATTGTTTACCAATTTGACATTCTTATAAAAGAGTTGAAGAGTGTCAACTTCTGCTTGAGCTTCTACCAAATTGTGAGATTCGATACCAATGGCGTCCAACCTCCATAAATTCTCAACCTCTTGTGGGATGGTTAAGAAGATAGGTGTGAAGATATCATCCACTTGTTTTTGATTTTGGATGATACCTCCCAACATATATCCAAACTCTGTCTTTATCAAAGTTAGAGTCGGAGAAATATGCTGTACATTTGTCACGAACAACCACATGTAATCATTGCCTAACAATAAGTCAACCGTATGCTCATCGTCTATCTTGGAGAACTCAATTCCAGAGTATTCCGGGAAATTTTTATGAAATTCTGACAAATCGGGTTGTTTCGGATTCTGTGTGATACTGTTGATAGTCTTCGCAGTAATCGGAAGCTTTAACCCACTCGGTGTCAGAATTTTGAAATCTACTAGACATGATTTAAAGACGTTGGATGTCTGATTTTGCACACCTTTAAGTCTTATAATTTCTGTTTCATACCCTTTTAGTTTTAAGGATATGAAAGCATAAGACTTAATAATGAAGGTGTCTACACTGCCACAATCAAAAAACCCTTGTAATTTGACTGCCCTCTGCAAGTGTGGTGACTGAGCATACACCTTAAAAACAAGAAAAGTTGAACTCTTCTTGGTGCGAATAAATGATGAAAAGTACTCACTACTCATCGGTAAGCACACCTTCTGGGCCGCACTGAGCTGCACCGTTCCACTTGTCTGCGCAATTTTACTTTCGCAGCTACCCTGTGGAACACCTGATTTTATAGTATCAAAATCAATGATTGGTTTTGAAACTTCAGTAAAATCAACAAGGTGCTTACTGTGTGCGTCCTTCTGCTGCTTTAAGGTTGCAAACCATCTGCCCTGTGCTCACATTGGATGGGGTATGGGGCATTTGGACACAGGCAGCTATTGTGTGTTGTCACGTGGCAGTTAAACCACCGGCCACAGAGGGCAATCTTCTGCAGACATTCCTGTGTTGCATGGTAAGTTGCAAAGTGAGTACACAACTTACGTACGTTAAACTCCTTCTGCCTTTGTTCCAACGTATTATAGCGTGGGTCAGGGCAGAGGAAGGAGGGATGTCTGTTGGTGCAGAAGAGGCAGGCCTTCTGTGGCGAGTGAGCCAGGTTCAAGATGCTCTTTGGAGTGTCTTGAGCCACTTGATTCACCGTTTCCTGTTCTTGGCATTCTGAAACAGAAGAGGGTTTGAGAGACTTAGATGAGTTTCCCAAATCACCATGGTTCTGCCTATTTGATTTCTTGGGATTGGATTTATCCTTTCCCTTTCGTTGATCGTTACTTTTCTAGAAGGTTGCGGCCAAAAATTCTGAATAGCCTTTAGGCTTTTTCTTTTTGAATGAATCTGTGTTTCTATTAGGGTCTTTGTTGGAGGGATGTTGCTTATCGAACATCTCTTCAATCTTAATAAATTCCCTAAAGGCCGAGAACAAATGTGAAATGTATCATTCATAGCTTTTTAGATGATTCCTATAAGACCTAGGTGGAAATTTTTTCACTGTAACGTTGAACAGTTGTTCCTCGTCTACAACAGGTGATACCAGCCAATAACGATCTACGAGAACTGCCAATCCATCCATAGTGTCTTGAATGGACTGCAGCGTTGTTTGTATGAGAGAAGTCGGTTATCTTATACCAGATTTCTGCTCTGACCTTACTTGGATCTCCGTACCTATCATGCAAGAATTGAAGACGTTGTTTATAACCTACATCGTCAGGTGCAAAGTGCGAAAATTTTTCTACAATGTCTTTCGGCATTGCTTGTTGCAATAACTTTATTTTCTGAGGAATCGCAATATCTGTTCGCAAATGCACATACATATTAAAGCTTCGAATAAAACCTGGGTAGTTCAGAATCGTGCCGTCCCATTCGTCGAGGAAGTATTTGGGAGGTTTCAGATTCAGAGCTGGTTTTTCTGTGCACGTTTCAGGGTCCAATTCCCAACAACGGGGAATTGGATCAACTTCTCTTGCATGATTTGGTAGGTTCGCCATGTTACTAGTAACAGGTCGGGGAACCAATTTGGTTACTGAGTCGAATGGTTTTTGTAGATTCAAAAGTCCGACAGGGGCGTTCAATTCTAAATCATTCGAGTCAGTTTGAACAGAGCTTTCAGAGGAGGGTAGGGGGAACCAACGCACACACATTTCTGTGTTGGTTCCACTGACCCACTCTGATCAGTATTCAGTCGACTTCGCTTATGGGAATTGCTTGAATTGGTACGTAAAGATTGACCATTACCTTGCTGGATGGCTGAGCGGACAAATTTGTCGCAGAATTGGTCCTTTCCCATTCCGTAGACTTCCTGTACATGCTGGATCATCTCAGAACAATTCTGGCAGATTCTGTCGATGACTGATTCCGTGTGTTCCAGCTTCAGTTGGTCTCGCTCAGCTTGTTGCTCAAGACCACGCAGTTCCTCCACCCACTTGTGTTCTTGCTCCTCCAGTTGCTGTTGAAGGCGGAGCTCCTCTCAGTGTTCCGCCTCCTGCTGTGGAGAGCGTCCTTGGCCATGCCCTGCTCCATATCCTGCACCTCTCTGCGCTGCAGTCTCCTCCTCTCTCCTTTTCAAAGAGGGAGATGGAGTGGGGAGGAGTTGAGGCTCAGGTGTTACCATTAGCACAGGGACCAATGGGAACATTGCCTCAATTTCCCCTTGGCTGGAGCGCAGATGTGGTATCGTGGAGCGTGTGAGAACAATTTTATGTTTCGCAACTCTAGGTGGCGGCCGATTCAGCGTTTCAATTACCGTAGCGATCACCGGCAGCTCCTTGCGCCCTTGAACAAGGGTGAGGCCAGGTGTGTTGATGAGGTTACTAAGTTCAATGATGTAGTAACCCACGGACTCGATAGCGTTGTAGTAGAACTCAATATTCGTCTTGTACTCATCATCAGCTCCCATGGATAACGAACCGTATCGCAATCTTGCAATGGAGGATTGCTCGGACAGGTTCTGTGGTGAGAGATTCATTGGTTGTGAATCTCTCACCTGTTCTTCCATTTGCCGTTCTACATTTTGATGTAGGAGGCCACCGCTGTGTTGTGCGATTTCCCGAGCCAACAGTGCGTTGGCAATGACGGGCAGAATTGGTTGATTGACGGGGAAGAAACGCTGGTGTGATGGTCCAGGGATCAGCTGGCTATCGGGTCTGGTCAGTGCTGCTGGCGGAGGTACGGTTGGTGGTGGTGGAGGGGAAGCAGGCAAATCTGCTTCCTGGATAGGATCCATTTCAAATTCTGTAAAAACAGGGAGGCTGATAATAGATGAAATATTTTCAAAGTCTAAAACAGATTTTGAAAAATTGGGCGTGACCCATGGGCACAATGAAGGGTATTCATCACGGGTCACGCACGCCTTTTTCAAATCCAAAAATTGCATTTGAAAAAACAAATAAAAATATGAAAATTTTCAAAGTCCAAAATGGATTTTGAAAAATTTGGCGTGACCCATGGGCACAATGAAGGATATTCATCGCAGGTCACGCACGCCTTTTTCAAATCCAAAATTTGCATTTGAAAAAACAATTGGTACATATTAAGATTAATTCACTCGAAATGGTGTCGAAGATTTGGAGTTTGCCTGACGTAAAGTTGCATGATGCTAGGCTCCAAAGACATTGATGTTTTTGGTGTCTCTTTACAATTTTTTCTAATGAATTTTGTTCGTAGTCAGCATGTAGGAACGGGGGAATGCATTAGGCTTCGTAATTTCAACAAGTTTTTTGAAAATGGGTTCCAACTATTGAAATAATTGGATCCCACAAGTAGGTCAGAACACGTTTAAGTGTTTTGATCTACCAAAAATAATGCATTCCATCATTGATGTTTTGAAGTACGAAGAGATCAAAGCATACTAGAACAGTATCCTAACAAAGTTCACGTAGCATGCAGTGTGAAAGTTACACGTAATTTTCAGACCGATAATGTCGCAAAATTAATGGATGTTGTTAGGTTTTGACTTACCGTTTATTGCTGACGTATTTTTGTTTGAGGAAGATTGAGGACCAGTAAAACCCTTTACGTGTTACTGGTACTTCTGCTGATTCTTGTTGGCAAAAAACTCCAAAACTCTTCTTTGACTTCATCTTCTTGAAGTACGAGTTAAAGCGCCAACGTGGACAAGAATCTGCTGAAGGTTCTTGTCCAAACACTCTTGAATGTTTCGTTAATTTATTCAAAAAGTTTAGCAAAGCCGAAAAATTACAAAACGCACTAACAGAAAGACAATTAGGCAGCCAAGCACACTTAAAACGCACAATAATAATTTGTAATCGAAGCGACAGAACATGGCGATGTTGCTAGAATGACAGTTCAAGACGATAGTGAATATCATTTTTGCAGATCCAATTGGTGCTCTTGTCGATCACATGATTGATTCAGACATTCTTTCATTCCTTGACTGGATGGAAGGACTATTGTCTGAGTGTGGGTGTGTATGTGCGATGTTTTTTCCATAATTCGAAGGAAAAACCATCGCTGTGTGTGTGTGTTGACCAGCAATACACACACAACTTATCTTTGCAATAAGATTGTCTTACATACAAATGTGTGTAAGACAAAAAAGGTTACGCGAGCCGTTGCCTATTTAGATTTTTTGCTTGTCTTTCCAGACTCGCGTGTTGACAAAATATGTAATAGTTTTTTGTCGACATTTATGAAGTTTATTGAGGCAAAGCGTATTGGTATCGCTTCGTCTCCATAGGGTGCCAATCTCTGTTTTACAGATTGACAGCCTTAATTGCATACAGCCTTACGTCAACTATTTTTTCAATGTTCTTTTTTTGAAGAACATGCAGTAATGGTTGTTGACGTAGGGTAGGCGATATGCAAGATGGCCTATCCAGATGTGGTGACCTTGGTTTTGTATCGAATTCTTCACAAAGATTTCAATGCATTTTTTGCTGGGGGCGGCTAAAAATTGTTCTTAAGAATAATTTTTAGCCTTGTAAAATAAAGGGAATGCGACATGTTGCAGAGAACTTGCCGTATTCTGGAATATCTTTGTTTATTCAAGGACCAGTTGAATATATATATATATATTGGCTGGTATAGTTTTCGATATGATAATTACGTTGAAATCTGTCGATGAATAAGCAAGAATATGGAAAAAAAATATAATAAAAAAATATATTTTTTTTGGAGAGTAAGAGTCAAATGGAATCGAATCCATTTGATTCGTTTACTCCTTTGTTTATTATGTGTGAGGCTTATCATAGATTCACATATACGTATTGTAACGTATATTTTCGTCTATTTTTAGAAATGACGAACATATTCGTCCACACATTTTCAAATACCAAAAACGTAGATATTTATCAACAATAATCATCCTATAACTCTTTATAAACAACCACTAAATTACCCGTATTTGATTTTATGAATATAGATATACTTTCTGTATATTCATGACCTAATTGTGCCTGTCCCTCGAGTACTCGACAAGTCAGCACAACCCTATAATAACAAACACCCTACCTCACTTTACCAATCCAACACGTACGTTTTCATACCCTGAACGAGTATATAATCCCTCGATTCAGTGGAATGAGACACAGTTCCTCGACAGTTACTTCTAAGTACCTGGAACCTCTCTAGTAGAAGTCTCTAGTGAACAGATAGTCTTGCTTGTTGAATTGTGATTGTATAGTTATAAATATTAACGTATTTTATGTACTGTGATGTACAAATTATTATTTTATTAAACGTGTAAACTCACTCGTGTGTTTTAAAATATTATTGAGTCTCTAATCAATGTTAAGGTCCACGATAGTTGTGGATGATAAACATTAATTTATTTTAGAAGTATTACTGCTTTTACAGTACGTGATATTTCGTGTATGGTTTTAATACTGAAAGTGGTTCTAATTAGGTACATTACCACCTCTTTTGGCCGTTACACGTATATTGCCTGGGAATATTTTCCCTAGGCTTTTTCGGCCTAGGTTTTATTCTCCATAGGTTTTTTCTTTTTTCATTTGAGAAAGAAAAAATACATAGGCCTAAGCTTTTTGACGTGTATTTGAGGCCAGATATAGTCTCAAATTCATCTTTTGTTGTATTCAAATTTAGCTGTAAATTCGAATGCATTTGTTTGTTACGAGAATACGATGCATTTATGTGTCGCATTCTTAGGTAACTTGTACAAGATCCTAAATGCAGATGAAGACCATGTACTTTTGGATAGTCAAATGTTAATTATTAGCTTTTGACTATAAACAAAAACATTTTGTCTAAAAAAAATTTTTTTCTGGACAATGTAGGTATGTGTTCAAGTCTAATTAAAGTTTCGAACGCAAGGAAAAATTATTTTTACACATAATTAGTGATTACACTCATGCGCTTGAAGCCACCGTCAGTTTCGAGTACATAATTATATGCTTTATTGTGCTCAAACCCACCATCAGTTTGAACTGCAAATTAATTAGGCATTTGAGGCTAAAATTAACTTCAAACGCTAAGTGCCGTTAAATCAATTTCCATTACAGATATTGACTTAAGTTGCCAGTGGAAGCAGTTTGTAGCAGTGAGAACTGATTCTATTTAGATTCAGTTTTCATTTTACATCGAAACAAAATCGAAAATACCCATATTTCCGACTTCAGAGTTTCTTTATGTGAAGCAGATGCTTGTAAAAGTATCTGTTTCTCCGAGAAAACCCTGATGCTCTCGCTACCATGTAGTGGCAGAGACACTACAGTTGTTTGGCACTTATAATTAATATGTGTTTAACGTCCATAGGACTACAAAATATATGTCGTCACACACCTATCTCGCTCACTAGATCTGTAATGACTACGGCAACCTGCCAGGCGCACAAGAGATCGTGGATGTTCCCACCCACGATACATGGTACTTTCATTTTTTCTTATAATTATTATTTTGAAGCAGATATATATCAACAGACTTTAAATGAGCCAATCACAGTTTGTTTTCCAACATATGCCTTCCTGATATTTTTTTCATTATAACTATTATTAAGCAGATATCAGCAGACTTTAAATCAGCCAATCCTATAAAATACATCTACTGGTGTTAATATATTACTGGGAGAAGTGGTGACATTTAAAATATTTATATAATTATAAGAACTTTTGGGATACCCAATCAGCATGTGTTATTTCCTTGTATGTTGAATCTTGGATTATAATTGGTTATGTTGATTTTTGTGTTGAAAAAATTCCCAAATTTTTAATAAAAATTGTGGATCTGGTATGAAGAATTTTAAAATTTTTTTTGACCAGTGTTACTCACCTTGAAAATACGAATTTTTTGATACCTATTTCATATTTGTATGATGAATATTGAATGCTGTGGAGTGGCACAAAATTTTGTTAGATTGCCAGAAACAAAGTCAAACACAATACCTCCTTCTGACGCAGTTGGTAAAAATATGAAGTTTATTTTACAAAATTAAATAATAAACATGGAACACAAAATTTAGGGTGGAGTAGCAGGAGCAATAAACAATTTTTTTTTAAATCGATTACAGAATAAAAAATTATAGATTAATAAAGACATCGAAAGAAAGGATGAAAATTCATAATACAATGATTCTTATTACTTCTACCAATATTAGTAAGACATATTTATGATATAATGAAAAACGTAACAGGTAACAGAAAATTTTAAGTTGATACAAGCATGCAGCTTCATCATATTTAATTTGTGAACAAAAAAAAAAAAACTAGCGCAGCAAGCCTCACGAGAAAAATTAGATTTCTGAGAAAATTAATTATGAATTTTGATTGTTACATTAATTGTCTATAAGTTTAAATGAGTTAGTGGTATGTTATGATTATACTAAATTTGTTAGCTGCTGACAAAATATTAGACTATATGTGTGGAATTCCTTGTTGTGAAAAGATATTCTCACCAGAAGGTAATCTACAGATTTTGCATGTTCAACGAATTTGTATGTAAACATACGGGTAAGCCAAAACCTGGGCAAACTCTGGCAACTTTAGAGCCTGTTTGGACAGTTTATATATGGGCTTATTTACACGCACACCAACACACATACATAGTGATTACATATGTTCATGTGAACAACCCAGTGCGTTAGTTCTTGTAATGATAACAAATGATGGGCTAGTTTGTATATGGAATTGTGACATCATTATATTGTTGAGACTGGTCACAATTTGGGAATTGTATACTACTTGCATGTATGTGCAAATAATTACAATCAAATGTAATTTGTGCAGTTATGTTTAACGGCAGAGAGATGAATATTTGCCAGCCTTGCGGCGACACTGTTGTCGAGTGTCCAAGCCCCTTATCCTCATACAAGATGAGTCCCCATAATATGAAATTTAAAAGCTTTATTTCTTGAAATGCAAAATCAATTAAAATGATAAAGTATGATAAATTATCATATAATTTCAACAAAATTTACAAAATAAAATAAAGTTATGAAATAAAAAACAGAAAACATGAACATGTGGTTAATTTTTATAAAAAAAAAAGTTCATGCAAATTAGAAAAGAGAAAAAAAAAATTTTACCGGAAGTACCACGGTGTAGATCCGCAACAAAATTGGTAGCATGGTACAATAAATTACAATAAATATATAGTTCCAAAATTCAGCATTTTATAACCAATAGAAAAACAAAAATAGCGTTACCGCAAGTACAGTCCGGCCATTCTACGTCAAAATTACTGGCGCACTACAATGAATTAAAATAAATTTTTATTCCGAATTTCTTAGCCATTGGTGAAAAATTGAGCATTTTATAGACAAAATAAAAACCAAAAAGGTGGTACCTGAAGTACAGTCCGGCCAAACAGCATCAAAATCAATAGATCTGGTCTTTGGCTTAGTACAAATTTTCGTACCAAATTTCGTGATCTGTACCGTGGGAACAAGAAATTGACTTGTATCTATTCCTAATTATATATATAAATTTGAGTTATTGGTGCCAAAATTTTCCTGAGGTCATGAAACGAAAAACGTACTAACCCCCAACCCTGGGGGCTAATACCGCACCAAACGTAATAAGTAGATTTTCTAAAGAAAACCTACTTAAAAAAAAAAAGAGATGAAATGAGCGCCAACTAACATAATAATTAGATCAACTAAAATAAAATGAAGGATTTTTTTTCATACGATTAGAGCATTGATAATTTTGTTCTAGGAAAATTAGCACTATCCTCAGAAACGCTCTATTAAAAATTTGAAGGTTCAAAGTCGATCGAGCAATTCATGTACTCACACAATTGATAATAAAATATTCAGATGGTATCTATAGAAAACACAGAAACGAAGTGAAGAACATTTTCACAACTCCACACATTTGAATATTTTCAATTTATAATTAGGCGAAGACAAAAGGAAAATTGTGATCTCAAATCAATCACAGCACTCAAGCTTTCAATACGTGAACGTGATCACTGATTTGTATTCGAAATGGGGTTTCAACCAATCAATTTCAATTTTGGGAAGTAGCTCAAAGATTAAAACAATGATTGTAAGCAAAGTTTAGCGAAATAAATAATATTCTAATCAAAACATGAGTCCCCACCTCATTTAACACGGAAAGTAGAGGGGAATACCAACATTAAGGACTGTCTTTGAAATACGACACGGATAATCACTGATAACTTAATACAGTATAGAATACTGCAAGATTTGGAACAAAGGTAAGAGCAGGAAGTATTCAAAATGCCAAAAAACTCGAATGAGAAAAAAAAATTAAAAATTCTAGAGGAACAAGCTTCGCTAGAAAAAGTAGGTTTTCGAGAAAAATAATTATGAATTTTGAAGGTCACATTAATTATTTATAAGTTTATATGCGTTAACGTGTGTTATGATTGTATGATATTTGTTAGCTACTGACAAAATATTATATAATGTGAAATTGAAAAGCATTATTTTCAGAAATAAAAAGTTAATTATGATGATAAACAAAAAAGCTTTAATAGAAGCACCGTCCTATAGATCCGCACCAAAATTAGTAGCATGCTACAATAAATTATAATGAATATTTGCTTCAAATTTTGTATTTATGGTTCCAAAATTCCGCGACTAATATAAAAACAAAATAGCGATACCGGAAGTACCGTCCGGCCGATCCCCATCAAAATTAATAAGTGTTCGTACCAAATTTAGTGATTATCGGACAAAAATTGTGATTGACATATATATGAAATTGAGTTATTGGTGTCAAAATTTTTCTGAGGTCATGAAACGAAAAACGTACCCACCCCAACCCTGGGGGCTAATACCGCACCAAGCGTAGTAAATAGATTTTCTAAAGAAAACCTACTTAAAAATACTTGTTCTGAATTTCCAAATTACACCGTTTGAAACCATTAAAAAAAAAATTAACAAAAATTGACTTGAAGGAAATACCATCCTGTCGATCTAAACGAAAACTGGTAGAAGGTTACAATCAATTACAATTAATATTTATTCAAAATTAAACATTTTACAGCCAGACTAAAAACAAAAATAAATATCTATACCGGAAGTACCACCCTATCGGCACCAAAACGGAGAGTATGCTACAATAAATTATGATAAATATTTGTTTCAAATTTCATACAAATTGTCCCAAAATTCAGCATTATATGACCAATATAAAAACAAAAATAGCGGTACCGGAAGTACCGTCCGGTCGATCCATACCAAAATTAGCAGTATGCTACAATAAAATATAATAAATATTTGTTTCAAATTTCGAACAAATTGTTCCAAAATTGCGCTTTTTGTGACCAATATAAAATAAAAATAACGGTACCGGAAGTACCGTCGTCCGACCGATCCACGCCAAAATTTGTAGCGTACTACAATAAATTATGATGAATATTTGTTCGAAATTTCGCGGCTATTGATGGTGGTACTGGAAAAACCCTCCGGCCCATCCGCATTAAAGACAATAGGTCTGGTCCTTAGGTTAGTACAAATGTTCGTACCAAATTTCGTGATATCTGATAAAAACTGCGACCTGTATAGTGGAAACAAGAAATGGACTTGTATATATATATATCTATTTATCTATCTCTCCGCCAATATATATATAAATATACATATATACAATATCACATACGATAATACGAGCAATAATTATTGTATGTATGTATGAATGTATGTATGTACGTATGTATGTATGTACGTACGTATGTATGTACGTACGTATGTATGTATGTATGTACGTATGTACGTATGTACGTATGTACGTATGTACGTATGTACGTATGTACGTATGTACGTATGTACGTATGTACGTATATACGTACGTATGTAACCGCATTCTGAAGAACTAGACCAACAATGTTATCGAAATTTACAGTAAAGGAGTTTTTGAGTACAAAATTATCTCTGACGCGCAACAAGTGTGATAAGTGTGTATTTTCCGAAAGTATCAAATTTTATAATGGTTGCCATTCAAAAACCAGTGGAACAATTTTGTTCAAATTCAATACCAAACCAGTCCCTAATAATCTCCAACTGCCATATAAATTTCAAGCTAAAATCTTTCAATTTACGTGAGTTATCGTGATGACAACATGGTGGGTTTCAAACTCTTTGAGAACCCCTTACTCCGAAACTAACAGATGAATTTCAAAAATTCTAACACGAATATGTAGCAAATGAATGCTTCTAACACTACCTCAAGTTTCATTGCCATAGGTGAACAGCGAAGGCTCTACAGGCTTCCAAAAAGTGCCAAAATGAACAAAAAGTGGAAATATATATATATCAATATGTATATGAACTGGAGTTATTGGTGCCAGAATCTTCCTGAGGTCATCAAACGTAAAACGTACCCAATCTAAACCCTGGGGTCTAATATCGCACCAAGCATAATGTGGGGACTCTCCCGTATGAGGTATAGGGGCTCGGACCCCTTGACGACAGTTGCCGCCCCAAAGGGCAGGCAAACAATCATCCTTGTGACGTTAAACACACAAAATACGTTCAATTGTAATTACCTGTACGTACTTGCAGGTAATGTACGAGTACCAAATTGTGACACAATAAGATGATGTCACGATTTGTACACGAACTGGCCAGCCATCTCTTATCTCGATAAGAGATGATGTGACCTGGCTGTTCTCACCAACGTACGTATTATCTAACGTACGTATTATCTTACGTACGTGTGTTTGTGTGTGTGCAAATAAGCCGTATATAAACCACCTGAACTGGCTCTAAAATCGCAAGTGTTCGCCTTAGTTTTGGCTTACCCGTACTTATGTACAAAGTGGTTGAACACGCTTAAATTCTGTTGAATTTCCTTCTGGTGAGAATATCTCACATGACAGGGTATTCCACAGTATTGACCCCGACGTGATATTTGGCTACATTGTAAGGTGTCCTGAGGCGCGTTGTGCTTTTACAAAAATTTGGCGCGGTGCACTGGCAAGAAACTTGCTTGCTCGGCAAATACAAAAATTTTTTTTGCAGACTAAGACACCTTTTAGATTGTTGAAGTAGAGTCTGCTGAAGTGGGAATTTATACCCCTCTCCTTAAAATATATAAACAAGGAGAAACCAGACAGTAGACTTGGAGGAAGAAGGTTGGACTCATCCCCCAACTCCCCCAACATCGACTCGACACTCTAAGAATTTACCAAATCTGGAAGAAGGCCCTCAATACCTAGAATTAGCATGACTGGGAGCTGCAATAAATAAAGGTCAATTAGCAGTAAAAACGTTGAGAAGTGGTCGAACTTTAAGCCAAAGTTCAGACCCAAAAACACCTGTCCTACAAACACAGAAGTCAGTGTTTTCAACTAGTAAGGAAGGTAGTAGTTCTGTGGAATACGCTTGTCATCAGAAAGACACAGCAATGGTCCCACCACCAAATGGAAATGAAAACCCACAACCATCGCGAGGAGGTAGTGCTCACCCACAGCTGACGCCCGAAGTCTTGGCGCAGATTATGCAGTTTGACCGTGATAAACACATCCGCAGACTTGGATTTCCTTGTGAAATCAGAGGATAATGCGCTCGAATACACCAGGTCAAAGCCCGTGGTCAGCGCAGTATCTGCAGAGACTGGAGAGATTGCTCAACTTTGAGCTCAAATAGCTCAGTTGACTGATGAAGTAAAAAGGAACAAAGGCCTAAGCTCTACGAAATCCAATAGTAGCTGGTGACAAAGATCTAAAAGTAGAAGCAACAACAACAACAGTGGCAATAGCAAACGACGACAGTCTCGTTCCAGAGACCACAGATCTAGTTCCAACAGCAGGGGTCAGAGTTCAACTCCCCCACAAACATCATCTCCCAAAAACCAGTCTCGAAATTGGGATGATAAATGTTGCTTTTTCCATAACCGGTTTGGCGCTTAGGCCACCAAATGTAAAAACAGATGCAAATGGTAGGGCAAATCCTATACCAAGGAGGCGTCTAACTAGAACGAGGGGCCATCTATGAGGCCCTTGGAAAAATACTCATGCCGCCTGTTCATTAAGGACAGGACGAACAGGAGAAGGTACTTAATTGACTCGGGAGCAATCATGAGCATATTGCCAGTTAACAAAACCCAAAAAGTACTCCCTCCAAAATACTATCTCCATACTGTGAATGGTCAAAACCTTCCAGCTTACGGACTTGACACCAGCAAAGTTGACATCGGACTCAAGAAAATCATGATGTGGTCCTTCACGGTTGCAGATGTTCCAAACCCAATCCTGGGTACAGATTTCCTTGCACATTTTGGCCTGATCATTGACCTCAAAAATGGCAAATTGATCGATAGTGAATCTAAACATTGTGTGGATGGCAAAACGCTAGCTTACAGACTGGACACAAATATATCCAGCTGTACCAAAGTTGACGGACAACTCTTACGGATCCTGTCTGTCTATCCTGGAGTCACCCAACCATCAATTTGCAGGCATCCTACCTATAAACATGACACAGTTCATTATATAGAGACTAAAAGACAGCCTTGCCATGCTAGAGCAAGAAGATTACTGCCTGACAAACTCAAAGCGGCACGAGAGTACTTCCATCGTATTGTCGAGGAGAATGTATGTCGCCCCTCAAAAAGCTCATGGAGCCCCCCTATCCACATGACCAAAAAAGCAAGAGGAGAGTGGCAAATTGTTGGAGACTACAGGGCCTTAAATGCCAAAACAGTTCCTGATCGCTACCCAGTCCCCAATATAATGGACTTCAACGCAAATATGAAGGGTAAAACGATGTTCACCAAAATAGACATCAATTGGGCATTCCACCAAATTCCTATGGCTGACCAGGACGTACCAAAGACAGAGGTTATAACCTCCTTTGGACTATTCGAATACCTTCGAATGCCGTTTGGACTTCGCAACTCAGCACAAACTTTCCAAAGATTTATCAATGGACTGTTTAGGGGATTGCCGTTTGCATATGCATACTTGGATGATATTTGCATTTGCTCTGAAGGTGGTGAGCAACAGCACGAGGAGAATGTAAGAGCCATGGTACAGCGTATACACACTGGCGGGCTTACTATCAACGTAGGTAAAAGCTTATATGCACAGACTGAAATTGACTTCCTCGGCTACAAAGTCTCGACCGAAGGCATTTCCCCATTGAAGACCAAAGTAGAGACAATATTGAACTTCCCAAAGCCCTCAAATGTCGCTGAACTTAGGCGTTTCTTGGGGATGGTAAACTTCTATAGACGTTGCATGAAGAATGCAGCAGCCGAACAAAGTAAGCTGTTTGCACTAATTAAGACAAGTAAAAAGAAAGATAAGACTCCACTCGAATGGAATGAAGAAGCCAAACAGGCCTTTGAGAAAATCAAAGATACACTGGAAAATGCAACTCTATTGGCTCATCCAGACAAAAGTCTGCTGTTATGCGTGAGTACCAATGCATCTGATTTTGCTATTGGTGCAACCTTGTACCAACTTGACAAAGACAACAAAAAGTTACCGCTAGCTTTCTTCTCGAGGAAGCTCTCAAAAACAGAAAAGAACTATAGCACATACGATAGGGAATTGCTTGGAATTTTTGCTGCGTTGAAGCATTTCAGGCACCAATTAGAGGGTAGATGTTTTTCTGTGTATACTGACCATAAACCCCTAACATATGCCTTCACACAAAAAGCTGAACCGGCATCGCCAAGAAGAGCACGACAATTAGACTACATTGATCAATTGACTACCGACATTCAGTATATCAGTGGAGAACTCAACACTCCAGCTGATGCCTTGAGTAGAATCGAAGCTATCTCGGCTCCTGTCCAATTACCTTATGCTGAAATAGCTAAAGCACAGCTTAAGGATGCAGAATTGCAAGAGTTGTTATCGAACGATGATACTACTCTCCAATTGAGACAGCGAAAAATTCCCGGTACTGATGTTTTATTAACATGTGACGTCAGTACAGGTAAGAATAGGCCATTTCTACCGGTAAAATATCGCAGGTTGGCTTTCAACAGTGTACATAATCTGTCACATGCTGGGCCAAAATGTAGTGCTAATTTAATTTTGGCAAGGTTTGTAGGGCCACGAATGAAGTCTGACTGCAACAAACGGGCTCGCAGTTGCCTGAACTGTCAAGAATCCAAAGTAGGAAGACACACTTGCTCGCCCCTAGAATCCTCCAAACAAACAGAGCTGTTTAAAAATGTACACATGGACTTGGTAGGCCCATTGCCACCATCTCAAGGACACAGATACCTGTTGACAATAATAGACATGGCAAAACGATGGCCAGAAGCAATCCCTGTACATGAGATGATAGCTTCTACAGCAGCTGCAAGGTTGTATGATACCTGGATTGCGAGGTATGGCGTACCAGAAGTCATAATTACGGACCAAGGTCGCCAATTCGAGAGCTCGTTCTTTAAAGAGCTGTCTAATAAGCTTGGTGTTCAACACAGTCATACCACAGCTTACCATCCTCAAGCCAATGGCAAAATAGAGAGATGGCATAGAGCCCTCAAAGCCTCTATCATGTCTCATGATACCAAGAGATGGGTAGATGTACTCCCTACCATCCTCTTGGGCCTTCGATCTGCCCTGAAAACAGATACAGGTCACTCTGCAGCGCAATTAGCGTTTGGTGAAGAGCTACACCTTCCAGGGGACTTCTTCACAAAATCGAAGGAAGTTAGCCCCGAAATTATGGTACAAAATAAAAGAAACGATGCCAACAATTTCCTTGAACAGGCAGCTCGTCATGGCCAGCCCAAGATTTACGTCTCAAAACACTTGGCCAATACCTCACATGTATTTGTTAGAGACAAAAAATGAGATCTGTGCTGGAGAAACCATACGCCGGTCCTTACAAAGTAGTATCATGAGATAAGAAAAACTTTGTAATACTCATTGCAGGCGAACCTCGAACAATTTCAATTGACAGATTGAAGCCGGCATATACGGTAAGTGACGACAAAAGAATAAAGAGGATACCAAGAGAAAACAGAAAATATCCAGACAGATTCACCAACAAACATAGAAGAATCCGTCGAAAAATGTGAAATAAAAAATTCACAATTAGAGAAAACACCAAAAATAAAAAAGTCTATGAAGTTTTCGGACGATGTTATTACCAAAACATTCGATCCCGAGGCCCCCATATGCCCACAAAAAAGAGGCAGGGCCCTAGGCAGTAAAAAACGCAAAAATACCCACCCTTCTCGCATGTCTGAGAGGTTAATGTGAAGAAAATAAAATAGTAATATCCGCTACATAAGTTTAAACCTGCTAAAAAATATGCGACGAAAATCGGAACTCTGTGAGACAAAAGAAACTCCGGAGATAAGCAACAAGGAATGCCAACAAAAAGAAAACGACAGGAATAAACAAATCCACATGCGATATGGAAATAAACATTGTAACGTGCGTTTACCGTTAAATACAAAGATAATCTCAAAGTTGTGACGTCACAAATGGAGATTCCTTTGTAATAAAATTCAAATAATATATTCTATGAGTTTATTTCAGGCATAACTTTGCTTAAACCGATCAGAACTTAACCGGAAAACTTGCATACGGCCGAGAATTTTAAGTGCTATGCCCTCTATATGCTGATAAGAAGATGTGAAAATAATGAAACGGAACTGTAATGGTAAATCGAAAACAGCAGTAAATTCACCAATTTCAGAACTGTCTTAGCTCTCAGACGTGTTTTCTGAACGATATTTTTGGCTCTCCGTTTTCCTTTAAACCTATTCCAATGTCGCTACCAACCCAAATCTTACTCAACACGACCAAGAACCCAAAAGTTCCAGAAGTTGCCAGGAATACTGGGCAAATTCTGGAACAGAAGTTGGAACTTGATCGAATTAAGGAGGAACTCCTGATGGACACGGCAGCAGCCATGAAGAGTGTTCTCACGGAGATGATAACTCCGCTTCCACCCATCATCTCTCCTCCCCCAACTCCACTGGAACCGACTCCAACGACAGAACCCCCAATGCCGGAACTGAAGCCAACGGAGACCAGGGAACCGATGAGGTTCCTATTCACGGCAGAGAGGGCAGCCAACAAAAAGGCAAAAATGGCCGCCTTGTCAGCAGGGAATTCAAACTCCCCTATGCTCAGGCAGCCTCAGTTTAAACGTCCCCTGCCCCCTCACTCCCGTTGTCACCCCTATGCCTTCACCAAAAACCGACAACCAAGGCATAGGGGAGAGGACAGCCGGGCAAACTACTTGGCCCGAGCACAGGCTCGTAAGGAATCTTACGAGTGTGTTGGGGCTGCAGTAGATAGCGCCCTGGCAAAGTGGGAGGCAGATCAAAAATGGCGTTAAACCTGCACATCCCCCCAGGCCTTGCGGATTTCAATTATTTTTGAGGCGCAAAAACTGGGGGGAGTAGCTGTGGGGACTCTCCCATATGAGGTATAGGGGCTCGGACCCCTTGACAACAGTCACCACCCCAATGGGCAGGCAAACAATCGTCCTTGTGACGTTAAACACACAAAATACATTCGATCGTAATTACCTGTACGTACTTGCAGGTAATGTACGAGTACCGAATCGTGACACAGTAAGATGATGTCACGATTTGTACACGAACCAGCCAGCCATCTCTTATCTCGATAGGGGATGATGCGACCTGGCCGTTCTCACCAACGTACGTATTATCTTACGTACGTGTGTTTGTGTGCGTGCAAATAAGCCGTATATAAACCACCCGAACTGGCTCTAAAATTGCCAGTGTTTGCCTTAGTTTTGGCTTACCCGTACTTATGTACGAAGTGGTTGAACACGTATAAATTCTGTTGAATTTCCTTCTGGTGAGAATATCTCTCACAACAAGGTATTCCACATGTAATAAATAAATGTTCTAAAGAAAACCTACTTAAAAACAAATATCTCCTCCACACATCAACCATCAGAAGTACATATTTACAAAAAGTATAATATTTTGTGATAGCTGCCATTAGAAAACCCGAGGACTTATTTTACTTAAATTCAATACCAAAATAGTCCTTCATAGACTTCAAATATCAAAGAAACTTCAGGCCAAAATCTTTTAATTTATGGGAGTTATCAGTATGACAACGAGATGGTTTGCACAGCTTTAATATCTTCTTTTTCCAAAACTAAAGGATGAATTTCAAAAATTTAAACACATGCGTAGCCCATGAAAACCTCTAACACTGTTCTAAGTTTCATTGATATACGTCAGAAAGCACAGGCTACACAGACTACTAAAAATTTCCAAAATGATTAAAAAGTTCAAATATACATACACATAATTATTAAATATATCCTATACTATGAGTAATAATCATCTGTATACATGTATGTATGTCTGTATGTAAATGAGTTCAGAAGAACTACACAAACAATGCGATTGAAATTTACAGGATAGATTTTTGGATGTGAGAAAATGACCTAGCTGGGTCTCAGGCTTGAAAATTTTGTAGAACAGAAATATGAGCAACTCAATCTATTCATCAGTAATAACAGCTAAGGAAAAAAAATTGACCTAGAATGAATGTTTTTTATAAGCTTTTATTCTACTCACTACAGCAATTTTAAAATATACCAATGCTGAAGCCAGCCTTCTACAGTGAAATAATATTTATTTCGCATGAAGCTAAAGCCAAAAAATAAAAGCCTATCTTTTAAAAATTCATTTTTAACCTAAACTTGTTTAGATCTGCAATCTGCCTATCATCAAATTTCTTGATTAACATTAAATACAAAGGATACAAAATGTCTCTCATTCAATCATGATTCATAGTTAATAATTTAACATCCTCTTCCATTATTGAATTTTATAAATGAATTTCAAATTTTGATATTGAATCTAACATATGTTTTTTTAAGTTTTTAGTGTACTTCATCAGGTAAACCAGGTAATGTGTATCATGGGATGCACACTAGGCTGGCACACAGGACACTCGACTTTTGAACCAATGTAAAGAGACAAGCAAATGGGCTGAGGAGGTCCCTGTAGTTTTTGTCATGCCTAGTGAGAGTGCAAGTTGTGCAACAACGCATGTTTTATAGTCCTCTTAATGTTAAACACACTATAGACATTAAGTGCTTTTCCATAGTGTCTTTGCCACTACATAGTAGCAAGATCATAGGAGTTCTTTGACAAATTGAATTTTATTTACAGAATTTGCTTCACTTAAAAAAACTCTGAAATTAAAAATCATTCTCGACTTTTCATTTCTTCACAATGTGTAAAAAAAATAGATTCCTGACAGAATCCATTCTCAATTACTCAAAGCACTTCCACTAGCAAATAAAGTCAGTTTCTAATACAGAAATTAATTTTTTGGCACTCTGAATTTGAGAGATTATAGGCAGTTTTGAGTAGTCTAAAAAAAAAATTTATTTTTTCTGAAATTAAAATCCATACGAAGTTTAGTTTTCTCTCAATAAGGAAAAGGAATGGAGCCATAATGGAGCCCATTCTCATAGCTGCTTAGAAATCAAATTTTCATAAATTAATTTGAAACTATGTATAATTTCGAATTAAAGGAAAAATTCCACCAGCCGGAAACTTATTCTAACCTCCCAACTAAATGCTACAAAATGAATCCCTAAAAAGACCTAAGTGAAAAACAATTAAACAATTTGAGATTGAGGAAGTCTCGAATAACTCAGTAGACACAGGCTTTAACTTAGTCAATGGTAATTCAATTTTACGTCATTATGATGTAAATAAGCTCAAAATTGCAATTCGAGTGTAAAACAAAAGAAATGAATTCTAATTAGGATCCGAATCTCTACTTATAATTAGAGTAATTCTCAAATGAGAATGTACTCAGCAATAGTAAGACTCAAATACGTCTTACTGTTGACTTAGTCTGTAAGATTTCATAATGGAAGTCTACTGTGAAATCATAAGCTAAAAAATTCCAACCCTAAAATTTTTTAACCACCTGCAACACATCTGGCATCCAATCTTCTAACAAGTATTCGACGCATTTAAATATCATGTGCCAAGGACACAATAAAACTTCATTTGTCCAAAAAAATAAAAAAATCGGATGAAAAAAGGAATCCACTCTACATAAAGTAATCATCAAACACGGTCGATGAAGAGAGCGGATGTCAAAATATAAATCACACCCAAAGAGTATGAATCTTAAATATGAGAAAAGATGAAGAAGAAAATCATCCCATCACACTCGCACCCTTGGAGAAATGAACACAAAATTAGGAAGACAGAAAATGCAGACATTGTCTGTCTTCATTGCAGCAACCTCGTAAGGATAAGGCAATAAAACAAAAGACGAGATGCAGACACTTTTGTTTATCACACATCCGATTTCTCGATAATACCCTTATCGACAAATCATGCCAAGTGCGCCTTGCTGACCAATAAAAACATCGATATCAAAAAATTCCTCATTTTATAAAAAATGAAGGAATTATCAACAAATGCACACAAAGATACCAGGTTATTTCCAACCCAACGATGGATTGAAGAATAACTAATTCGATCATACGATTGGCAAGGATCTTGCAAAAAATTGCACAGCAAACCTCATCGACACCAGAGTACTGGAATGGAGCTAATGCCAGCATTTTGTAAAATATAACCTAAGATTATTTTAAATGTTTTTGTAATATTTGTTATTTTAAATATGTTAATAATTGTTCACTATGGTGGAGTACATGCACCGTGTAATTATCAAAACTATTTCTTGGCTAAATCAGCCAAGAATTTGTGCTGTTACAGACTAGAATCTACACGAGATTCTCATTCTTGTTGGCGTTGGCGCTTTCTGGCATACCTGAAAAAATTGAAATCAAAAAAGAGCGTAGGAGTTTTTCAACAAGCTCCAAAGTCAACATCAGTGCCAACATCGAAGAAAGAACTCTACTGGTCTTCAATCTTACTTGTCTTTCAAGGCAATGTAGAGGGACAAGCGACTAGGCTGAAGAAGTTGCCCTAGTTGTCATGCCTAGTGAGAGTGCAAGGTTTGTGATAATGCATGTTTTATATCCTCTGGACATTAAACACACTATAGACATTAAGTGCCATTCCATAGTGTCTCTGGCACTATAACGTGTACGAGATTTTCCATAACCTTATGCAACCCTTTTAATGACGTATAGAGCAACGTAGTTACATTGATGTATAATGGTTTGCCTACCCTACCAGCCACAAGAACTGAGACCTAAACGAACTTTTTTATTCGTAATGATAGAAAAATTCTGCGAATTTGATATTTTGGCTGCTAATAGTGATGGTATCAAGCAACCTTCTAAAATTTTTTTATCACAAAATCTCAATCGTGGCCAGAAGGATGGACATTAATATGAAAATAAAAGAGAAAAGACAAGCTCCATAAACAAACCAATTTAACAAAAATATGCATAAAACTAAAATTATTTTCAAAAAAAAAATTCTTCTCTTCAATTTTATGCACGTATCAAAAAACTAATTATGGAATCTGTGTACCATCCAAGACGTAGGTGGTTAACACAATCGACAGACTGTTTTTTACATATAATGGTCCGACTCCATCATCAAGCTCTCAAAAATAAGACTAAACAAAAACAAATAACAATTCAAGCGTTTATAAACGAAATAGAACGCCGAAGTTTTTAAAGATAGAAAAGATAAATGAAAAACCCATATTCTCTCTAAATGAAACAATCGATAAATGAACTCAACAATCAAAATAGTGTCAAAACTATTTCAAACATTGAGCATTCCATAGAAAAAATAAGTATTTCTAAAAATTATTTGAACTAGTGCAACATAATACCTCCAACTGGCACGTACTTCATTCGAATTTTTTGTAAATAATTATTCGTTTCTCTTGAATTTTTAATTTATTATAAATTTGGCAAAAGCAGCAAACACATGCCAACTTTTTCAAATTAGAATCGTCTTCCGTTCTTCATTCACGGGTGAAAATATTTTTAATACCAAAAAATCTTCGTACAGTGATTAAAAATAGAAAAAAAACAAAACGTGGAACACATTTTTTCGTTTTCACTTAAATGCAGTATCTGCTTATTTGTTCAATACTAAATTCTTTCAAATTGTACTCACTCGGTCAAGGATAAATTTTGCTTAGATCTGTTTTCAACTAGTTTTAAAACCATTAACGACTAGAACCACACACTGCTGAGAAATTTTAAAATTGGATTTCCTTTTGACGGAGAACTCACGTAACATTAAAAATATAATTCTAGCGAGAGAAAAAACTAACACAAAACGTCAACACAACAGTGCATTTTAATAAAAGGAAGTATTTCACCACCAACAGGTACTATATTTTAATCAAAAAGTAAAAACATCTTCTGTTAAGTAGATTTTGTAGAATCTGCCTCTATTGCGGCGGGTGGCATGTCACGACTAAAAAAATTTCATTATATGCAGTATTTTCGAACATGATTCCCGATTCCGAAAAACCCTCCCATGTATATATGTTGACAGAAAATTTGCAAATTTTTCTGATTTTTAATTTTGACTGTGACATATTATACATGTAAGGTACAAATTTTTTTTTTCATTTTTTCATTTTTGGAAATCAGAGGAGCCTCCATTTTTTGACTTATGGCAATGAAACTTGGGATAGTGTTAGAAGCATTCGTCGGCTACTCATTCGTGTTAAAATTTTTGAAATTCATAAGAAGGGGCTTTCAAAGTTTTGCAAGTCCTCCATCTTGTCATACTAATAACTCATTTGAAAAAAGTAATAAAAATAATATTCGAGAATGAATTTGTAGTGCAGCAGTAGGCCTAAGGTAGAAAATCAGTTATTCGACGCAATAGAAGGAAGGATATGTAGAATAAAAGAAAGCATTTACTGTTCTCATCTCTTCAAAAAAAAGGTCTCGGACATTGGCGATTTCAACAGGTGAAAAATTTCTCAGATGCCGCCCGGGCCACCTTAAAAAAAAAAGGAAAGGGCCGGTCAACTACAGAATAAATTATCGGCGACAAATTGCAAATTTATGTGCTGTTGTAAAATTTGCCGCCTCGGCCATTTTTCTTCGATTCGCAATTGGTTTTCGACAAGGAAGTGCATCATAATTTTAGAATATTTCTGGAAATACAAATTAAGTGGAACTTAGAATATACAAACTAGGAAAAATCTTATTCTTAAATGCTGTTCTATCGAAAAATTAAACTCATTACTCGGATGCATAATCTTTAGTTAAGGTGACAATAGGTGTATTTAACGTTTTAGAGATTTCTGAGAAATACATGCGCCTGTAAACGGCAACTGTTTTTACTTAAACGGATCTATGGACTTCTGTAAATTATTTCCTATAAAGAAACTAAAATAAGTTCACGTGAAAAACGATAAGTTTTCAAAAGATAAGCTTTTATTTATTTATTTTTTTGGCTTTACCTTCATGTGAAATAAAATATTATTTCGTTGCGTAAGTCTGGCTGCAGTATTGGTATATTTTAAAATCGCAGTTGTGAGTAGAATAAAAGCTTATAATAAGAGAAAAAGCAGAACTTTTATGCGTCAGTGATAAGAACACGAAAAAGCATACCCAAATACTGAAGGGAAAAAAAAGGTGTTCACAATCTGACGTTTTTAGATGTTTTCAATCGTGCAAACTCCATGTTCATTCAAATCGCCAGTAACTTTTACAGTTCCTCCAAAAGTATCTACTATAAATCTGTACTATAATCTTTAAAGCGAATTGCCATCCACTTTCTGTCAAAAATCTGTACAGAATTTGGTCACATCAAATGCATCTAATGAAAAGTCAAAATTGAATAGATAAAAAAAAGGAGTAAGTCCAGTTGTAAAATAAAATTATACAAAAAATTGATTTGAAAATGAAAATTATAGAGTAAAATTCAACTGGCTTAGAAAAATGATAAATGAATATCAATTAAATAGAAATAAATAATAGTATATGTATGTGGCGGCTTTCGCCTCTGTACATAATTTAATAAGGTTACAAATTCCTCTCAGTAGCTAATTTAATAATTAATATGCTTGGCGCAAACATATTACTACATGCACATAATAGTAGGTGAGCACGCATCCGTGCCCTATAAGTGGTGACTTGTCCGACGCCATTAATTAAGCAACGTCAGTGGATGCAAGCTATCATTCGACGCACAGTCACTGAAGGAGAAATACGATCTGTTAGATCAGTTAGCGCTTGCAGTTCATAAAGGTAGATCGAATCCCTCCTCCCTCCACTCCATCATTGGTGGTCCCCCACTGATTTAATTCAAGATCCAGTTAGCGGTCACTCGCTAATGAGGAGGGTTGCCTCTCAGCTCCCTCTCCCAATCATTCTTTATAAAAAAGATCAGATCAGCCAATGCTTTGCGTTTGACAAGTTAGGTTGAGTTCTCTCCCTCTGCCCAAAGTCCCCAATTAGTGCTTATCCCTTGATGGAGAAGGCTCTCATCTCAATCTTCCCTTTTCTCCTGCCTCCCACTCGGTTGAAACAATTGAGAAATTTACCATCATCCTTTCCAAGATGTGTTATTGGTTGATAACAAGCTCTCAACCAGAAAGGTACTTATTTTCCCTCCCCACTCCACTTCTGTCATCCTGTTGGTTGATACAATCAAATGGATTTATTCATTCTTTGGCAGTTAAAGCTTTCCACTTGAACAAAAAGGATATGCACCTGCTTCCCTGTCACAGTTGACCGCAATCATTGCTACCCAGCACTTTCTACCTTTAAGTAAGAAATGTGAGCTCCAAAACATCAACAATTACTTTGTCAATAGCAGCTGCTCCTTTCACATTAACCTTAGTGTTAGCCACATTATCTAGAGGAAGAAGCATGTATCAACTACATCAATAGGTTGATTTAATTTTGTCGATACCAAATAATGATTCTAGCAACCACCAACTTTTACAATTTCTGGATTGCTTCTATCATCAGCCACTTATTCAGTCTTCAAGCTGCTATAGAGCAGTTTTTTTTACCAGTAAACCTTTCAGTAATTTATGCTACACTATATACGATAAGGATATCCTCTCCAACTATATGCACAATCCCATGTTCCTTCAGAATTCCAAAGTAAAGCTGGTGAGAAACCCTCTCTCTTCAACACAGATTGATAATTATCACATAAAGTTATGTTGATAATAATTCAATTCTTATTCTGCTCAGCCACTCAATGCTCTTAGTGCTCTTAGTGCTCAGATAGCTGTTACTGATGACACACCGAGGAAATTTGCAATCAGCTGTTTCGAGTGAAAATTCACTCAGTGGCTCAGTGTTTGATGCATTCCTGATATCTGCTCTCACGGCAACTGACGTTATTTATTTAAGTTGAGAGCCCCAGTGGTCTTGGTAACTCTGCTCTTTTACAGAGCCTTGGTAGTCCCTGTATCAGCTGAGCCACGGAGGAACTGTCTTCAATGACTTACTCAGAACCAGCAGCCTTTCTTTAACACTGTTTACTCTCCACCCACTTTATCATGCTTCTAAAGTCACTATTAGGATAGGCAAAGAATATTTCCCTGTCCTACATTCAAAACATGAATCTGGTTGCGGCTTTGACTGGGGATTATAAATTGGCTGCTGTTCTCAGACTACCTCACTCACCACAGCACTCACTGTCAAAAATGTCTCAAATAATTCTTTACTCTCTAATTGAGCTGGAGAGCTGGTGTCTGTAATGATCAAAATTGGATGAAATGTACAAAATTTTCATACTATTTTCTAATTCTCTTTAGCTTTCTGGCAACAAATGCAAAAACAAATGAAATTAATGAGAGATTTGCCATGTTTTTGAATCTAGAAACCTCTCCTCATTCACTCAATGATTCCTCAACTGCTATTTAAGCTACAGAGCTGGAGATTGTATTTCTCGAAAGAGGAGAAAATTTACCTGAATTTACTTTTCGAACAATTTTTCAATCATCTTTATCTATTTGAAAGTAAACCAAAAAAAAAATTGCAAATATTTAGAAAAATTCTTTTTGAAATTTAGAAACCTCTTTTCTTTCACTCAATGAATACTTGGCCTCTATTTTAACAAGAATTCTGGGACTGGTACTGTTGAAAAGAGGAAACAACTTACTTAAAATTACATTCTTACATTGGTTCAATCATTATTAGCTGATTAAAAATAAAAGCACAATAAAATGCAAAATAATGGAAAACTTGCCGTTTTTGTGTTTCTTTAGAAAGGTAATCATTTCCGAAATTTCTTTTCTTTATTATTTTTTTTATTAGGAGGTAGAGTTGTTGCTATATTTTTTTTGTGTATTAGTTGCAAAAATTTGATTGTATGTGACAAGTGCTTGTTGGCTATTTTAACTCGTGTGAAGTTTGCAGCACTCGCATATGGCTAATTTGTAAACTCTTCACACTTAATGAAAAAAATAGCCCTTATTACACACTTGTCACACAATAAACTATACTTGTTTAGGGATCAATTCACACACCAAATACAACTCAAATCGCACAATAAAAGGAATCTGAAAATCTTCTTTGGGCATATACTCAACATTTTTCAACGGAAGTAGGAAAGTAGAAAACAGGGAAAAATTACTGTTCGAAGATAAATTGTTGTGCACGAGAAACATTCTTGGCATTTTCAATTTACTTGCAAAAATATTATTTGTATTCAATTTTTTTTTAACAGATATTTTTCTACTTGCGAGAAAGTTTGAACCAACGAGCATATGAATTATACTAGCGACACAATAAGCTACATTTTACATGGCGTTCGGTGAGGTCAGACACCCTCTTTCATAAACCCAACTCCACCAATTGAAAAGCATTGTGAGTAAAGGAAAGGATTCGATTTTTGGTTGTAATTGTCTTAAAAAAAAAAAAGATAGCTACTAATTCTACATAGACAAATAAAATTTTAGAGGAGACTTTAAGAGAAAAAATAAGTCAAAAAACAAGAAGTCTAAGCCCCTTGAAGTTGAGAAAATTGAAGAAGATGAAATTGGGCATCAAATTTGTTTAATTTAATGTTATCAGTACAATTTATCCTAAATACAACTAATTGAAACTACTCATTTTCACAAATTCACTATTTTTAAATCTTATCATTAGTTGTCTTTCATGAAAAGTTTATAAATAACATTAAATTAAACAAATTTGATATAAGATCACATTTTCTTCTTCAATTTTCTCAGCTTCTAATGGCCTAAACTTCTCGTTCTTAAGCTCATTTTATTTCTTGAATGCTTCTCTAAAATTTCATTAATGTCAAAAAAGCAGCTATCTCTTTAAATAAAATAACTAGGACAAAAATTTGTGTAAATGAAGCATACATTCCACTCATTTCAAGTGTTATGGAGTGGGGATAGCAACTTCACTGAAAATGACTGAATTGTATCTCTGGTATAATTCACATACTCATTGATTTGAACCTTAAATCCACTATCCTCTTATTTCCATCACACTTAATTTTGGATTTCTTAGTTTCAGAAGTGAATGATTCGTGCTCAAGGCTAGAAAATATATTTAGTCCTAAAATTTGCATTATGCTTCACATTGGGCAAAGAACGAATAAAACTCATTACTTTACCTAATCCATTGTTTTTTGTTTTTTTTTGGTGTGGGAAAACCAAAATTACACAATGATAACAATTTGTGCAGAGCAGACAGCACTAAAAATTAAGTATTAGGCATGCTGTTCAGTCCATGAAAAAACATACCGATTTACCAGTGACTCGTCGAACAAAATGGTACATTACACATCAAGGTTCACAAGTGAGCATTTACATGCCAGGGTAATCAAAATGAGTGTAGCAAGTGAGCGATTCCCGAATTATTTACTGACTTTTGAACCTTATTGAGGAAGATATTTTATATAATTTATGATCAGAAAGCAACGAACTATTGACAATATATTCATATTGATGAACTAACACTCGAATCTTTTTATAATCATTAAGTTTTAGATGAAAACTAGTAACATATTTTAGAAATGGGACTTATTAATTTTTTGTAGAAAAAAATTATTCCTAAAAGTTGAAGGTGTGGATTACCAAACAAAGGTAGCGATATACGGATGGAAAAATGTTACTGGTTTCATGATAGACCATTAAGAATTGTTGGGGTCTTAAAATAGAAATAGGACAATTAAAATTAAAAATTCAGGACAATATTATAAACATGATATGAGAAAGTTTTACTATCATCCTATTACTCTAATCAATGAAATTAAACAATAACATTTTGATTATTAAGGTATTGATAAGCTTTAACCAAAAACTAGTAACACTTTCCTGAACAGGCTTTATTTTAAAAGTTACCTATAGAAATTTCTCAGAATATATTTAAAAGTACTTGACCTTAAGATAAAAATGTTATTTCTGAATATGTTAAAAGTCTAATAAATGAGGTTTAAGTTAGATGTGAGGGAAAATGAGAATCGGTATTCTATTTTTTATGGAAAATTATGACTGATTTTATTTCCCTCATTTATTTGACAGTTGACCTATTATTATACTAGTGAAAGTAAATGAACCTGCATTATATGAGACATAATAAAGAAATTTAAACTAAAAATGAATAATAATTCAGCAAGAGTGCACATTGTTTTTTTAATTATATTTTATAAATTACTCAGTTCATATCCAAATAAGTTGTACCTTAGTAACGTTCAAAGAAGACTACTTGGGTTTGTTTGAATTCTAAGACAGCTTCATTTTTCCCAAAACTTGAAATGTACCTAATTGAGTTTTCACTTATTTTGAAAATGTTATTTGTTTTGTATTAACACTCGTTCTCATCTTCCTTGAAACTGGTAACATGTTCAGTATTGAAAATTCTACAAATAGTTCAATTCCTAAATACATTGTACATTGATAAATATACTCCTTCCTCAACCCCCAAATGTTTTGGACCATACTGAGCATGGTTTTCGTGATTTTCTTAAGTAAGGGTTGATTCTACAGCAAATTCTATTCTTAACAAAAAGTATTAAACTACAATTTTCTACAAATAAAATGATTTACATATTTTTCATACATCTAACAGTTTTTGAGACGTAATCAGTCAAACATTTTACAAAGAAAATTCTGCTCTTAGGAGGCTGTTAAGAGAGACCATCAACTTTAGGGGCGGAAAATGTTTTATTTCATGACATAAACTACTCGACAGATAAACTCTACACAATACTTTTTCTGGATTTTCTATTAAAAAAAAAAAAAAACTTTCTTCTAAATCAACAGGTAATATAGGACCTAGAAGCGCAAAAAAACATGCAGTAAATAGAAAAATATCAACAATAGAAAAAAAAAGGGCACAATATACTCTCATTCTGACATGGTTGAACAAACACAGCAAAAAAAAAAAGTCCGCCTCATTACGTTTTACATATACAGGAAAAGAGAAAGGTGCGGGTGGGAAGGTTAATGAAAAAAAAAAGATTAGCGGAAACGAAACACTAATATGAGCAGGAGATTTACGCGGTAACTTTCAAATAATTTTCGTTTTCCATCGACTTCCATAAGGAAGCAAGTACTCTTTCACTACTCACTCAGTACTATTCTTCGATTTTCACTAGTTCCGCAGAGCATAGCCTGCACAGCCAAAAACATATAACCACATAAAGACGTACGTAGCAAGACAGTTGAGCAAGCAGTCAAGGAAAGCGAAAGGAAAAGTATTCATGGCGAAAAGGGAAGAAAGTAACAAAAGCCAACGCTTCGCCGATATGTGAACTAAATTAGTTTATTTTTCAGAAGGCAGACGAGATGAAAGGCCGAGGACGGGAGGATGGTGGCAAGGAGGAATAGTATACATTTCTAAGGAATGGTAACACATAAAAACGAATCGAGAACGCATCTTGCAGAACCGAACGAAGAGACGGGAATGACTCGATGGACGATGGTTCGAATGAAAATGAGAATGAGGAGACGAGTGCCACAAAGAAAAAAGACGAAAAGCTGAGGAAAACGAGGGGCCAGGAAGAATGAGACGGAAAATTAAATCAAGAGAGCGAAAGAGAAACCGAGACAATAAGAGAGCAAGCGAAACAACAAGCGACAGTAGAGAACAAGGTGATCGAGATAGTGGGTCGGGGGAGGCTAGATAATGGGGGTGTGAGGGGTTGAGAACGCAAAAAAGGTGCCGAAAAGAGAGAAGTCTATGGTTACGACGCATAGTATTTGGATGAAGTAACGCATAGCCGGCCGGCAAGCGCCAGTAATACATAGTCAAAACACACTTTTTTGCCGCATGCATCACAGAGTACACACATAGCTTATGAATGAATCCAGAAGTTATTTAAGGATCTCCTCTATTTTTTCCCACTCCTAGCGACTACTCTCTTTTTTTCGTTCGTTCGTTCGTTCTTTCTTTCTTTTTCACTTTCTTGTCTTTCTTTTCATTTTTTTCTCCACTTTTCCCACCTCTTTTTTCCCCACAATCCACGCGCTTTGCCGCCTCATCGCCGGGGTCACTGAAATATCGACTGGCACGCTGACGTCCCATAAAACAGAAACCGTGGAAATACTCAACTTTCCACACAACAAAGACGTACGTACACAGATACATACACATACACAATACATTTACACATACACTCGCACATACATGCAAATTTACCACGAGTATAAACACGGTCCTACAAGGACAGCCCAAAATTTACATTAGATATTGGATAAAAAGAAAATTCTAGCTTAGCAGCAGCTCCGTTAGAAAAAACATATTTTCAAAAAGTAGAAAATTAGTTGTTAAAAAGTTAGTAACAGAAATTATAACTGATGAATGCATTAAGCTTTGTAACTGCTGACCAAAAATTACATGGTTCAGTATCATTACCTCTTTCAAAATCGAAACGAAAAAATATATTTGTATGACAAATATTTTTGAAAAACGTTGATAACTTTTGATTAAAAAACAATATCGACATAGTGTTGAGCCCGAGAAATAATGTATAATATGCATGCAAAATTTTATTGAAATCGATAGATTAGTTTCGAGGAGTAGTATTTTTAAGATTCGCCAAAAAGTTGCGGAAGAGGACTTCTACAAAATTATACTATACACATAGATAGAACACTTTTTGGTTTGAAAATGTCAAGTTTGTTGGCTATCATTTCTTTTTATTCGTTCTCTGGGAATGAAATTTTTTTTTCCATTCCCTGTTCCTTGTTTTTTGACCGAATACTGTAAGATTTTTTGGGATCTCATCATTGCAGAATTGTCCTACAATTCCTAAATAACCAGTCATAACTCATAATGTTTACTAACTCAAAATTTATTTTCAAATTATAATTAATATTTAGAGACATCTTGTAACACAATCTACATGGAACACATTGGACAAAGGTTCACTTGCATAAATTTGAGATTAACCAAGGTGTTAGTAGAATATAATGAACCAGAAACAAATATAATACAGGCACAGTTGAACAAATCAAATTGAAAATTAAAACGTATTCACGAGAAAAATGATTAAAAAAGATAAAACTGAACGTTTATGCAAGTAAAATTTTTCTTATTCAATCCCAAGGAAAAACTCGACCCGTTAAAAAGGAAATAGTTGCTACACAAAGACATGTTGACACTACAAATGGAACAAGAATGTTCCGAACGAGTAAACTTTGGAGAATATCTTCAAGATATCAGCCAAAATATATCTCTTCTGGTCACTTCTGTGAGTGTTTTTTTCCAAAAGTATGAAATAAGGCACTGGCTGCCATTCGGGAAGCATTAGACTGATATTGCTCAAATTCACTTTTCCACAGGTCTCACCCCAGGAAAATACACCAAAAAACCAAATGAAAGAAGGCAGAGAAATAATAATGTTACAGTTCTAAAAAATCCTCCTCTCAACAACTGTCCCTTTTATAACTGGTAGATCAGGTAAATTTCTATAGGAGTGCACATTTAAGAGTCAATATTAAAAGGGTACTATAACGTAGAAAATCCCTGTTGTATTTCTTTTTTTTCTGTTTTTCTTTGGTGGTAAGTATAGAATTTAGTTGTATAGACAATGTCTAACTTGTCTTCACTCACGCTAGGCCACTGGTTCTCACATACAACTGTCATTACAACTGAGTAATTTCATCTTTAGGGAAGGCACGTGGCCTCATCGGAATTCATTGAATGCAGCATGAAAATCATTCAAAAATTCAGTTAGTAACTCCAGAAACTTGATTTATTCACACAAAAAGAACAAATGAGTGGGAAATAACACCCTTCCCCAATTTCTCAACTTGCTCGATGTCTTTAACGAAACTACTGCACATCAATCTACCGCCATACATTTCAGCCATCTCAAGGGAAAAGTGAATTTTTTTCCGGTATTTTTTGTACTTTTACCAATTCACAAAACGAACTGAAAAAATTGCATATTCGCGAATTTTAAAATACATTTTTAAGCTCGACTATTCTTAGTTTTAGGCCATTAGTAAACATATAATAAGAAAATAAAATAATGATAATGATTATAGTTAAACTCTCTTTAAATTGAATATTTTCCGTCGTGTAATAAAAAAACGCAACACGAGTAAAAACTAGATATCAGTCGACAACAGGCCATACGTAATTGTTATTTCTAAAGGGGGATATACACTTACAAATCAAACTAAAATACTGAAACGTCAAAAAAAGAGGAAAATTTGTAGCTATGAAATTAAAGAACAAATTTTGCCACAGTAGCTTTAAACATCGATTACTTATTTAATATTCAATGTGACAGATTGAGAGCAGCTACATGAATATACAGGAATCACAAGATAGCTTCCAAGAAAATAATATAAATATGTGTGATTTCTATCAATAGAATGAAGAGCAAGGGAAATTACGCGGTTGAAATTTAGGGTTTTGAAAATTCAATAAAAATTTACAAAATTGATATTTTCCACTTTAAAGCAGCAATTCATGTTCAATGTAAGCGGTAGAAATTTTGTTTTAATATAAATTTGAAGATTTTATACTGGCCCAAATTTTCAAGCTGTGACAGCTTCTTTCAATCAGAAAATGGAAAATTATGGGCGAAAAAACATTTTGTTGCAGTTTCAAAGCACAATCGGAGGAAATTTTTCGAAAAATATTCCATTTGACGTCAGCAGATAAACTGCACTACCATCAGAGCTTTATGCAAATTTTAATACGTACTCATTGAGCACTGACTGCAGCCAAAATATTTGAAACTACTAATTGGAAAAATTGCGGTGCGTATCTCATACCAAATTTTTTCAAGGTCAAGAGATTTTAGATAGATAACAAAAACATCGCGACAAAATTTATACTTAACTAAATACCACAAAGTGGAAAATTTTTTCTTCATGAATCATGAGGGCGATTCCCGTTAATATTTGATAACAGTAAAATCGATAATTTTATCAACTTCAGTAATATAAACCGTACCAAAATAAGAGAAAAACCAACGTGCCTGAATTAGTCAGGTATGGAAAATATGACAGAAATATTGAACAAACAACCATTTAAACAAGAGAGAAGACTGTCATCAAATGATATAAACGTTATTCATAGATTACATACGAATTTGTTTTCATCAGCTAATGAAAAAATGAATTTTATTGAAATCAAACAATTTCAGTAATTCGATTGCTTTTCATAAGACCGAATACGTTGAATAAATTGTAGAATTATAAAAAAATTAAGGAACTTCACCATTTGGCTCTTTGATGCGATTAGGGAATTATTCTCAAATTAGAAGGGTAATTCATTATTTAACAACACGAAAATCAATTATTTAAAAGTATATGATACTACGCGTATTTCTGCACATAAAATGCGGTCACATCTGACAATAACAGACTGAAAACTTCTAACTACTCGTTTCGTATCAACGAATATGATAACAGCAAGTCACAGCATTATACATATTATTTTTAATTATAATTTATAATTAGCATTCTATATTCAATCATGAATTTTATCCTTGAAATTCCGCACTGTAAAAATGGAAAGCTTCAGGAGAACCAAGTTGTTGAAAAAAAAAATATATACAATAAATTAAGGAGGGCACAGAGAATCAACAAACATAACAGAGTTCAACACATACATAAATTAATACAAAGCATATAATTAAGCAAATGCATCAGAAGAAATCAATAAATTATGATTTTTTAGCCCCACGAAAAACTGGGAACAGTTAATAATTTTGGGAGGCAAAACTCCGTTCATAACTGAAAGAGAAACTTTTTCGAACACAAGATAATAACAAAAACCGGTGAGACATAAGAATGAATAAAAATGAATGATAAAGATTTCATTTCAGATGAAACTGTCTTCATCATAATATTATCTATGATATTAAAGCTGTTTACTCAAAAACATTTCGAAGTAATTTGTTCGAGAATGATCACCGCAGCGAAACAACAATCCGACTTTCGGTCATGTTCACTAAAAGAAAGAGATAAGCAACCTATGGAATAAAAGATAACCTCTAATTTTCACATTCAATCCGTGAATTAAATTAACGATTACCGAAGAAATAGTGGAATGAGGTAGGGTGATCAATATTTTCAATACTCATATGAAACAATGTGGATTGCTTCGAATACAGGCGGACTATCAATAAGTGCTTCATTTTTGAAATTGTAAGAATTCTAATTTATGAAACTTTCGGACAGTATGGAGCGGTCTAAAAAAATATAAAACTTGAAAAAAACAACTTCATGTAGAGTTTAATTGGAATACAGTTTATAAAATTATAATCGACAAAGAATGACATCGAAAATTGGATTGACAACGTGACGACTACACAGCTGCAAATTATTTCAATTCAGAGAGTATTTCAATCTTACGGCAAGATTTTGAAAAAAGAACAATACTGAAGATACTGATGAAAAGATACAGAGTTATATGAAAAATCTCTTATTTCAAAACCATAATCTGATAAAATAATTTCATTGATACAACTGCTGAACAGTAAAAAAATTTAATTTGAAGGGCATATTTAACCAAAATAAAAATTCACAAAACAAAATCATCATAATTAAAATCAAATGAGAAAGCGGTCAGTAGTATTGCGATACACGAGAACCAAATTCAACGAAATAGACATAAATACATGATTGAAAAGCAGTAGTTAATTCTAACTCGCGGAATAATTTGGAAACATGAACGAATTAGCAGAACATGATTGTGATGAAACCAGAAATACTATTTCAATATTAAAAATCTAACTATGCACTCTACAAAGATAGGATCCATGACAAGAATTCTAATTCACAAAATACTTTACCAACAGACGGATTTTTCGAAAAGTTTAGTGAAGCAGTATTTTTCAGGTCGAAGAACTATTGCAAAAAATTTGATCCAATAGATTTATAATAATTATATATCATAACAATTATTAATTATTCTAATTCAGAAACATTTAGACCTCAGTATTTGGAACGATTCAGCAGAAAAAATTCACGATGAAGTATGTAACAACAATCTTGAATTGAAATACATTAGCATGTAATAAAATAACTTTCATCAAATTCAGCCTACAAAACGCTTTCAGAAAAATATTTGATCCTAATTCAGTATGCTATGCTAGATAATATGATTCCAAAAACAATAAAAGTAACTTCAACAAGATAGAAATATAAAAATAAATGAATACTCATAAACAAGCTTTGAATTAGTAAAATATTATAATCACCCGAAAGACTCATTCTAATTTGACATTAACTCAGGAAGTCATTTCGAAAAACATGATCAAAAAATATAGATTTATCAACTTATTGAAATTAAAACATACCTCACGGCTACATGGTCATACCTACATGATCTCAATTTCAGGAACGTATCATCAATTAAAAAAGGAAATTTTAAAGAGACAAACACGATAAAACGGTAACAAAGTCTGATGGAATAAGAGTTTGTATTTCAAATCTATCTTTCATCGAGAACTTGAGAAAAGTTCAAAGCCACATGAGAATCTTTTAAATAACAAGAGAACAGATTTCACAGCGTCCCCGAAACAGCAAATACAAACGAAGTAAGTATACTGGGAGGAGAAGTACATACGTAATTTTCTGTAACGTTACAATATCACTGAATTTGATTTCTATTCAAGTGAGTAATGCAAAATCAAATTCTATCAAGATCACAATATTTTGAAAGTAACAATGCAAAAACGGTAAATTAACATAATGATCGAAACTTTCACGATTGCAAACAAAATGTCTCAACATTTTATAGTAAAAGCCATTCTGGATTTAGCAGAAATAAACTGCAAAAACAGTCCTATGAACTAAAACTGAAATCGCCAAATATTCAAATCCATCATCATATCTCTCGCTTTGACGTAATTAAAGACGTCTGAATTTTGCAATGAGAGTTATCAATTTAGATTAAAATAACATGGGGTATATTTCTCGGAAATTGCAGATACCAAAGAAGGAAACGGAAATCCGAAGATCTACGGAATGTAACTATGAATCATTTTCCAAAATTAGTTCGTCGTTTAAGGTGGTTTTAGAACAAGCATACGGTGAATTCACGAAAAAATTAAGAGTGATCGTAGGAATGATGGACTAATTGAATCGTGATAAAGGACATCGAAGTAATTTAATGAGCAAGTATGGAAACTGATCTGACAACGCAACATACCTAATAGCAGGAGCTTTAGTTCTCGTCGGGCGTCTCTCTTATCCCTCCGAAGCTGCCTTTCAATTTCCTGATTAATCCTTTTCTGTTCTTTCGCCTCCTCAGAGAGGCAACAAGCCATTTTTTGGCGTACTCCGGAGGGCCGCTAAGCCACTATAACCTGCGACGAGCCGTCTTATTTGCCGTTTTGTCAGAGGGTATACAAACCCGGTAAACTAAATCACTTTGAATCTAGCGGCGGCGACGGCGGCGGCGGCTGCTGCTGCTGCTGCGGCGACGGCGGCGTTTTCTAAAAATTTTGATACATCGGCGAACCGAAAAAATTTACACACGCAACAAACACCGAATCCCGAATAATATCGATACGAAATCATTCACATTTACGATGCACTTCCGGTGCTGATTAGTACTACTCTGCACAGACACTAGGGTGTGGTGAGCAACGAACGCGAATATGTGAATCACTTCAACCACCAAAACTATTTCAAGATCGTAAATTTAGTAATAATAAGTTGTAGGTCACGGTACTTTTATTCCTTTAACTTAATTTAGGAAGCCAATCATTACACTTGGGAAGTATATACAGTGTGTATGTACATGTTAACAAGATTAAGCACAGTCGATATGAGCGGTGGAACGGGGAGTGATCGGAACGCGGCTAAATTTTCATTACAAGTTAACACACCAAAACGTATCAGCAATAAACTATTCTTAATACACTGGTTCTAAATATCGCAGAAGCGTACCGAATTAATTTCATAATGATGAAAGTTAAATACACTCACACACAGCACACACACACTCACGATCACACACACACACACACATACACACATACATACGTATGAATAAAATCACCACCACGGTCCACGATACGTTTTCTGTTCCAATTTATAAAATAAAAATCTTTAGAGTAGAGACGCCCTCCTACAAATATGGCCGCATAAAATTACAAGCCAATAAAACTACTCGAATAAGAAAACCTACTCGAAATTTTTTTTTAAATCCAACTGACATCTGGCGGATTTTTGGTAAAACTCAAATAAAAGAGATAAATTCTTATCACTCCTGTAGTTGATTGTCTGCTTATTGAGTTTGCACCATTTCATAAATTTCTGGTTGTTTTTTCTCAGGATGGAATCCCACTTCCATAATGGATAACAGAGACACCATAGGACTACACCAATTTACACCAATTTACACTAGGAGGGCGATTCCACAAATGTAGGAATGTTATATGACTTTGCGCCAAGTTTTACTTGAATATTTGTGGAATATCCCTACTGGTGTAAGTTGGTGTAAGTTAGTGTAATCCTATCAAACGAAGCTACTATCTACCACTACAAACCCGATACTGGATACATAACTAATACTGGAAACTTTTACCTTCAAAGTAACATAACAATACTGGAACCTCTAAAACCATTTTCACTCAATACCTTTATTTCCCAGTACCGTAATTATTAAATATCAAAGTTACTAGAGCTATCTAAGAATGCATAGACAAGATATTTCACAAAGTTTCTCACCTGTATTCCAGAACAATACTTAAATAAAAATTCATTACTTAAGTAATATTTTATCTGGGACTACATGTATAAGTATAGGATAAACCTAGTCAAATAAGAACTTAAGTCTTACTTAATGTTAAGAAACATTCTATAATATGAGTATCCGTCTTACACCTGTATTCTAGAATGTTTCTTAATGTTAAGTAAGACTTAAGTACCCATTTGACCAGGTTTAACTAAGGCTCTTTAATAGCAGATATATGCATGAGCATGAGGATGATAAGAGATGAGCCACCATCTTGTGTTATTCATTTTTTCAAGAATTTTACAATATTTACTGTTAATACATATATAATAACACAAAATGACGGTTCATTTCTATTCCTTTGAGTATATATTATTTCATATGGAGAGCTGATTCAACAAGTTCCATTTTTCAACAATAAAAAGCATTTTTGGGGAATGAAATGACTTCTTTTACACACGAGTATATCTATTTGTATATATAGATATACTCGTGTGTAAAAGAAGTCATTTCATTCCCTGAAAGCAATATCTATGTCTGAAAGTGAATGCGTATAGAAAATGTATACAAATCAGCTCTCCATATGGAATAATATATACTCAAAGCTCTTATCACCCTCATGTGCATACCCAGTGATCGGCGCAGGAATTCCAAATTCTCATTAATTGGTATTTCCATTCATGCAAAAAATGTTCCCAGGAACCAAGGTTGTTGTAGTTTATTGCTGAATTGGTGATAAGGCACCAAGCATCAACACTCTGTTACTAAGCAGCTTTGCCAAGATCCTGGGAACCAATGCATTGCATCAGAACCCACAAATGTTCTCTTTTATAAAACATCAGTGCCTAAAATCTTAACTTCTAGGTGCTAGGCACTATGGTATCACAAAAGAGTAGACATCTATACATTGCATTAGTACCCAAATGTTCTCTTTTACATTGTATTACTGCAAAAATACTAGGTACCATGAGAGCAATGTATTGTATTAGGCTCTAAATGTTCTTTTTTATAATGAATCAGAGCAACATTAATTGGTACCAAGACAGCAATGCATTGCAAATGAGAACACATCTATGCATTAAATTAGTGCACAGATACTAATAAATAAAAATCAACATCTGAGCTTTGAAGATGAAAAGTAAAATTTCAAAAATTACATTAAAAGTTCCTAAAGTTTTATAACATATCATTACCCATACACACTATAGACCATCAATATTAAAGAAAAACTTCATTTTTCAGAATTTTCAAATAGAACTATTGATTTAAAGAGAAAATTTCCTTTATGGTTTCTCAAAATGTAGGTTCAATCTTTTAGATATAAATTTTATCACTCTTCAAAGGCCTCTGTATGTATACCTATAATTTAATTGTTTACGTGTGGACTAAAATATTTGAAATAAGTCTGTGAATGGTGAAGGCTTCAAAAAATTTTGGAAAAAATTATTTCTAATAAATTTGGGTAAAAAACAAAAATGTTTTTGAACTCTGAAGTTTCATAGTTACATAGTACCACAAGTTTTGAAAATAAATTTGCTAAATGAATGAAAGAAGCCCTTTTAACAGAATAAAAAATATTTGGAGGGTGTTGAAAAACAAATGAACAGTGTAATGATATTTTCGTATCGTTCATAATATGAAATATTTTCGTATTATTAATTATCATCATCATCATTACTTTCTCTCTATTTTTCTATTATTTCCCATTCATTTACTCTCACGTCATTTCTTCAAGTCAAGACTTGTCTGATGACATCATTTCCTACATAAACAGTTACTGTGTTTACTCATAAACGATGAACTCATCTTTTGTTTATACTATTTATGCAATCTTGCATATATACTAATTTCTACTAATTCATTTGTGAACACCCACTTTATGTCATATTCTTACGAGACCATTGGTCATACTTAATGTACATATATTTCTATTAACCAATAAGATCAAAACCCTTCTCCAACACTCTGTAAATTTGCCTGAACCTTCCTCTTTTTACTTACTATATAATCTCATGTTTTGTACTATTTCATTCATTCTAATTTGTTCTGATTAACTCTTCTTAATGTTGTTACAATCTTACCTATTCTTTTAATTCTTGATGTTTATAACTGTTACTCTTCCATAAAGTTTATGTCTAATACACCTTTTTAACTAACTTGTGTATTTGATTGTTCTGTTACGATATATAACCGTCACAAACAGTAAGGTTATTTTTTGTTTTTCTTTTTGTTTTTTAAATTAAAAAAGAAAAACAGAAAAAGAAAAAGAAACCATCTTTGTCCTAATTAAACAAACATGACAAGCTTATTTTCTGTGTCTAGTTAATATTTTATTTTTACAAATAATTATAATAAAAATATTTTTTATTTTTTTCTAATGGAAACTTCCAAATTGGAAATTCATGAGCCTTCACTCCTATAATGCCATGCATCTATGATAATATTCAATTACTGAATTTTAGATAAAATTAATTATGGAATCAGTGTAACAGGAAATGGGTCCTTTCATTTATCATTATTTTTTGTTGTTCCGTCCCGTTTTTGCAGACGAATCAGTTCGAATACAAAAACGTGTCGAACAAATTATAGACAATTTTTATTCCTAATTCTCGGAATAATAGCTGTCTATATTTTACCTAGCTTCCCACAGACGAACACCACCAGATATGCTGACAATGAAATTTCATCATATTTGGCGGATGTTCCATGTCACACCACCTTTTTGGTCGGCCATCTTTTGAGTGAAACAAAGAAAACAAAAGTGATGTCATATCTTCATTTTGAAGACATGGTCATTCCTAAACCTACAGTCGAGTAGAGACGTTAGGGTCCATGCTAGTTGCTATGGACATTAGGTATCACTAGTATTAAGAAATAGTAATAAGTATAATTCTAAAGTGTTTGTAATAATTGAAGTGAAATATTAATAAAAGATAATATTCAGAAATTATCTTATTTGTTGAGGTAATTTAAAAGTATTGAATTACTCTCGCAACATTTGTTTCTTTTTGATTATTTTTACTTTTTTCCAGTTTTACAGAATGAAAACTGGTAAGTGTAGTTTTAAGATAATTTGTTTGGTTGTAGTATCCTTTTTTATAGTGCTTTACATATTTTCAATTTTCTCAAGTTCTACCAAATAAAAATTAACAGCGAAGATCTTAAAATGAAATATAGGGGTGTAGTATTTTCACTGACCATTCTCAGAAGATTCCCATTCTGAGAATATTTTCTGGGAGTTCCTACACCAAAAAAACAACTATCCGCCTACACAAGAAGGACTGCATTGTAAAGACGAACCTAGCACTGGGTATCATCAGAACAAGAGTAAATTAAAATAAAAATTTGTCCTTGCAAGTTAGTTCTTCTTGTCGGCAAGTCTGCTTAATTGCCTTTAAACATACAATGTCGATAAGCCAAAAGCATGAAAATTAATATACAAGCAATTATATAAGAGGCAAATATACATATTGACATACAATAGGCAAAGCACGCGTGTGTAAATGATAAAGAAACAAATAAAATGAAATATAATATGACTGCAAACCGTAAGCAAAGGGTGGAGAAAAGAATAAAACAGATGAAGTTGGCTGCATTCATGTCCGTCGATGGATTTTTACTTTGTATAAAATTTGTGTTCATCTCTATTTATTCAATGGCGCCAGTCTATCGGATTGAACCAAATTATTTGTTGAAAGCTGTCAAATTATGAATGTGTCAATACTGTAATAAAATGTATTAAGATTGTCTGAAAAAGAATCAAATTTTATTACTGTCGTCATGTCTTCATCTGAATACAAGTTTGAATTCGGATACTATAATGTCCGAATTTGTATTTCATTTCTGAAAAGATGTCTTCATATTGTGACATCATTATCAAGTTCAAAATAATTTTTATTTTGAGTCCAAAAATCTCAGACTTCTCAGTATCATTTTAGAATACAGGTGTTATACCTTATTTTCTTTAAGAAGGGTATGACATTACACAAAAGTTTTTGGCAAAGAGGAAAGAAAAAAAAATTCATAATTATGTGGCTGAGAAAATTATAAATTTTCAATTCAATGATGTATAGGTTACTCTTAACTGGGCTGATATGTGTAACTGTCTTATTGACTTCATGTTGTTCTTAATGGCAATAATAACCATAGGGATAAAAGTCAGTCGAACAGTAATAATTATAGTCAGAATAGACAGGATAGTCATAATTATGATGGTGGTTCTTCACACAATAGTTATCAAAAGTCAAATTGTAATAACTGTAACATTCGATGTTACTATTGTAATAAGACAAGTCACATAGTGAAAAATTGTTACTCCAAAAACAACAGTAAAAACAATACAATAATGACAGTTATAGATCTTCAAATAATTTGAAAGGTTCTCATTCCTATTTAAATGTATCCAATAATTGTTCTGAAGTAAATTATCTTTTTATGATGTCTGATTCATGTTTTTGTACTGATAGTTCAAAGCCACTTCTTGTTAATTTTGTATTAGACTTATGTTGTATGTCTCATTTCATCAATAGTCTGTCATTGTTCTCTGAATATATTGAATTAGCAAAACCATTGTTAATCATGGTTACTAAGAAAGGTGTGTTGTGTCACTTGTTATATCAGCAGTAGGAACTGTTAAAATAAAAACTAATACCAGGATTAAGGTAATATTATACAATGTTAGGTAAGCTAAGAAGCTACTGACAAACTTGCTTTCAATTAAGTGTATGGTGAAAGTCAGTTGTCTATCAACAATTAAAGAAAGGTCTGTAGATATTATCTAGCTCTGTTTGATAGGATTACACTAACTTACACCAACCTACAATGGCATGGATATTCCACAAATATTTAAGTAAAACTTAGTGCAGAGTCAGCATTCCTACGTTTGTGGAATTTCCCTCCCGGTGTAGGTTGGTGTAAGTTGGTGTAGTCTTATCTAACAGAGTTAATGTTTCATCGGACTTATATGTAATTAGTTTTTTGAGTAACCTAACCAAAAAATGTAATTAGACAATTTCAAAATATAAAAATACAATGGAACTGTGGTACAAAATATTAGCTCATTTAAATAATAATTATGTAATATTATTGTCTTGTAAAAGTTTGATAACTGAAGTTAATAATGGTCAATGGATTTTCTGCAAACTGTGTGTAATGGGTAAGCAGCATTGAAAACTGTTTGATTGATATGAAAGAAAAACAAGAAGGCTGCTGAAATTGATCCATATGGACCTCTGTGGTATGATAAATCCTGTCTCTTACAATGACAAAAAGTGTTCTGTCACATTTGTAGATGATTTTTTGAATTTTTACTGTCTACTTGGTGAACAACAGATAGAAGTTCTTTCTAAATTTCAAGAGTATAACAAATTAGTGTCTAAAAAATTTAATAGTAACATAAAAAAGGTTAAAGTGGGATTATTGTACCAAATACCTCAGTTCATAGTTTAGAACTTATTGTTTTGAAAAAGGAATAGAAATTGAGCTCACTGTAGGAAATTGCCCTCAGCAGGATGGGAAGGGTGAATGTATATGAATCAAACCTTATGTGAACGAGCTAAAACTTTCATCTATGAAAGCAGCATTGACAGAATTCTTGGAGTCAAGTATTAATGTGTGCTGCCTATATCATAAATAGATGTCCAACTAATAAAGACCTGATTCCATTTGAAAGATGGCATCATGAGAAATTTAATTATAGTAAACTGAAAGTATTTCACTGCGATGCATTTATGCTTGATAATGTTCATAATTCTGATAAATTTGAAAAGAAAGGCAGTAAGATTAAATTTGTAGGATATACACCAGCAGGATATAAGCTTTCAGACGAGGCCAAATACAAGATTCATTTAGGTAGGGATACTGAGTTCAATGAAAGTTTGTTAGAAATGACAAAATACAAAGAATCAGATCTGATTCTCAAGAAAGTAGATGACTCGAACATTGATACTATCAAAGTTGATGGTAACAAAATTAATTTGTGAAATGTACAATCTGGTGATGCATTTAATTCATGTTATTATATTGTGAATATGGTTGAAAGTGATTGTCCATTGACATTTGAGAAGGCGTTGAAGTCTCTTGACTCTTTTAGTTGGAGAAAGGTTATTGATGCCGAGGTTGTAGCCCTGAACTCCAATTATACTTGGATTGCTGTCAAATGTCTGACTTCCAATGCAACAATTACGTGTAGATGGCTTTTCACCAAGAAAACTGAGTCTATTGGTAAAGTTTTGAATAGAGCATGATTAGTTGCTTGTGGCTTTCAACGACAGAAATATTTCAGTTTTAATACAGTTTATGTACATATTACCAAACTGTCAACTATTCTAGCTCTACTTGCCTTATATCTAATCATTTTAATTATTACATTCATCAACTAAATATATGTAGCACCTCTTTAAATGGTATAGTAACTAAAAAGATTTATTCAGAAATTCCAGAGAGCATTGAAACTAACTTTGATCATAAATATAATGTTCTATGTTCAAATCTATCCATTTATTGACTTAAACAATCACTCAAGCTATGGAACACTATAGCTCTGTTGGATAGGATTACATTAACTTACACCAACCTACACCGGTGGAGATATTCCACAAATATTCAAGTAAAACTAAGCGCTAAGACATATAGTATTCTTACATTTGTGGAATCGCCCTCATAGTGAAGGTTGGTGTAAGTTGGTGTAGTCCTATCAAACAAAGCTTATATTACATGAATTTCTAACAACATTAAAATTGAAACTAGGCAATACTGATGATTGTATATTGTTGAGGTAATGATGGATCTTTTTAAACAAATTCCATTAAACAACATAACAAACTCATTCTTTATTAAATGGTTGGTATCTTAGAAGCGACTGACTGAATGGAGAACAGTTTCAGTTGACGAAAGCTCAAATGTTACACTATAGATCAATCAGTGTTGCCAGTTGGACAACATGAAAACGTTGTATGTTTATTATTGTGAGAATGATGACAAATTATATTATACGTTAGCTCATTATTCTCACAATATAATTGTTGTGGTAACACTGACCCGATACATATTGTAATCTGTGATATTTTATATTTGTAACACAATTGTGATAATATATTTTTGTAACCTCCTTGTCGCTTGTGAAACGTTGATCAGTCAACATCTGAGCCATCTTAAATGGAAAATACATATTCGTGAATCAAATAATTTGAGTTCTTATTTATGTGTTTGTAAAGTGTTTTTTCTAGTCATCGTCTAATGCCCTCGTTTATTTAAAGTCAGTCCTCAATATTTATCGTCATTTGGTCTGTTGAAACATCAATATTTCTTTACAATTATACAGGTTAGGTAAAACTATAATTACATAAGTGTATGTGAGGAAGTGTGGGAATTGATTTCCTAACAAATATTTATACAGAAGAAAATTATACTGTATATTTATAACATATGTAGATAATATCATCATCAGCATAAATAATGAAAAATTATTACAGCATTTTAAAAATTTAATAAGTTAAAAATTTAACTGTAGAGATCTAGGTAGCATAAATAAATATTTATAAATTAACATAAAATAAGATACAGAGAGTGGTATATTAAAAGTAAATAAAAAATCTTCAATTGAGTCTGTGTCTAAATGATTTGGTGTTTTTAATTGCCCACCAATATACTCTTCAATCAAGCCCAAGCAGCAACTGGAAAGTGTTTTTAATATTTTTGAATGTAAATTAAATAATAAATATCAGCAGCTACTGAATTGTCTTATCTATTTTATATTGGGTTCATGTCCAGACATCTGCTTTGCAATACCATACTTTAGTAAATTTTAAAGTACAGCCACAAATGAACATTTCAAATATTTATTACAAGTATTACATTATTTAATAACAACAAAGGATTTAGAACTAACTTATGATCAACGAATAAATAATATTAATAGCCTTAAATACACAGTTATCCATAACAAAAATAAACGAGGAATTGCAAAGAACTGTTACTATAACTATTATTAATAAACCGAGATTTTTTGTAGGATTAGAAATAAACAGATCAATAGAAAACAAAATGATAACATTAACTCAGTTTAAGGATATTAAAAAAATGGTTAAGAAATATGGAATTTCTGAAACAAAACATTTCAATATTCCAATAGAAACAGGTTTGAAGATTGATAAAATTGAGGATGGAAAAGATGATACAGAATACAGGTCTATGATAGGGGGATTGCTATATTTAGCCAGACTTACCAGACCCGACATTCTTTTCACTGTCAATTTTTTCTCACATTTTCAAAATTTGTCTAATGACAATTTGAAAAATTATGTGAGAAGAATTTTTAGGTATGTAAATTCCACAAAAAATTACACTTTAACGTATAAATCTGAAGGGGATGGGATACAGGCTTACATAGACGCCTCATATGCCCCTCAGGTGAATGATAAGTCAATAAATATTAATAACCTACAAAAGGGAAAATCAATTTCTAGTTATATGATATTTACTAATGGCTATTTGATAGACTGGAATTGTTCTAAACAGACAATCCATGCCTCTCCAAGCACCGCTACAAAAATTATAGCCATTTTTGATACTCTAGATATAATTAAGGTAATTCAGTATATGCGTCTCAAAATTTTTCAAGAGAAACCATCAGTGGATATGATGGAGGACAATATATCAACCCAAAAAATATGTTCTGGAGGAAGGCAGAAAAAATCGAGGGCCTTAATGATTAAGTGCTACTTGATTTTGGAGGCAATAGAAGAAAAAATAATTCATTTTAGGTTCGAAGTTTGGAAAATCAGCTAGCTGATATTTTGATAAAATCCTTAGACAGAACCAAACTTGAAAATATTATAATCAAAATCCTTGAAAATACGAATATATACATATAATAATAAAAATTGTTTATTCCAAAAATACCCATACAAATTACAAGTCGTCCCAAGTCCAATTCAAAGTCAAAACATGTCAAAAATGCGAAAGAAAAATACCCCTATATTATTATAAAAGAATACCTAACTTGCAATAATTTGAGAAAATACTTGTCATAAATAAATACTCGCATCTCTAAGAATTTTAACAAAGAAAACGGCATCAAAATCAAGCAAGTCTAAACCCTAAAAATTGAAGAAAAGAAAAATCATTAAACTTCAAACCCAGTGTGAGAAATATACATATAAATTCTCACACGCTGCAAAAAGAAAAAATATCAAACAATAAATTCAAAAAAGATAAAATTCCTTCCTACATCTCATTATATGACTGCAAATATGATTAGAAAAACTCTCACTTTTTATTATCTTCAAATGAATGCATGTCAAACACAATGACATACCACAAAGATAATCGTACTAAACAATGTATATTATTCCACCGTTCCTTTTCTTGCATGATATCTAAAATATAAGCTACAACGTAACGTTTGTAATCGCAAAAACCTTTATACTCTATATTTCTTTTGTCAAATTTTTTTCTTCTTTTTCTCAAAACAGATATATGAACGCACGGGACTTTGTAATCGCATAAAATGAATCATATGTTACCTTTTTTTTTTCTCTTTACGATTTTTTTTGCATGTTACCATTTTTTATATTTATTCGAATTATCTTATATGTATTGAATTATTTATTTATTTATTTATTCATTTATTTTATCCTTTTTTGAAGCGCAGAAATTACCAAAAGTTCTTTACCCTTTACATACCATTTTATATATGTCTTTTGAATTTGATATTTTCATAATTTATTACATTTCATTTTATTTTCATTCACTTTCAGCGATCATGATGATGAACAACTTGATACAGTAAAATTTCAGGGGGGTATTGTAACGGAAATCCAACCCCATCTCATTCTTCATCATCATCACCACACTATATACATATATGTCATACATTCTACTTCTTTCACAAATTGCTACAACTACTTTTGGTTAGCGCTAGCGCTGTGCTTCGCCATTATATACGATACCATATTTTATTCTTGCATGAGTTTTTCAGTCTGAATATTACATTCTTACTAAACTGAAGTCTTGTGTTCTTTTTCAGTCCTCGTATGGTCAACCTCACATAACAAAAGTCAATTTCTGGTAATTGTATTCTGATTTATAGTTTTGTGGTTTCATGGTCGAGTAGGAAGTAACCTACTGTTACAATCTCAAGTACTGAGAATGAGCTTATTGCATGTCTGAAGCAACATCTGAAGGACTATGGTTTCAAAAATTATTAACTGACTTTGGGCTCAACCACAATAGTAGGTCTGTAATACTGAAAGACAACAAAGTTGTCTAGGTCTGATTAAATCAGGTAAATGGAACTCTCATTGTTCTAAACACATAGATATTTAATATAGGTTTGTTTTTTTACATATCCATAAATTATTTATTAATATGTATATTCCGACAGATTGATAGTTAGGTGATTTGTTCACCAAAGGTTTACCAAAGCCTGTGTTTGTGAAATTTAGAGATGAACTGAAAATATTGTAATTATCATTTTATTTCTGTTACATATTTACTTTGATATTTTTACTAGTCATAATTTTTTGAAAATTTTTGTATTTTAACTAAACAATGATAGAAGTCTTTTTATATTAATTTGAATTTTAATGTTTCATATTTGTATTTTATGTTGACTTTTGCCTGTATTGTAATTGATTTTATTTTTGTGATTGTTGTATTTATCAATACTTGATTTTTTGTATGATATGTGATTTGAGGAGGCGTGTGAGAATATATAGAATATCAAAATCATACTGTAACTAGGTATTTGACTGTGATTTCTAATAATCTATGATATTAATATGTGACTAGTTTCTGTGACCATCATGGTTTTGGTGAAACTTAGTCGATCTCTAGACATTGTGCTGTACATGTCTTGTGTAATAACTATGTGATTGTTAAAATGAAAGTTTTCTATGTGTTTTAATATTGAGAGATACCAATTTATTAATTGGTGATTACTTCAAGTTCATTCATCGTAATATAGTTCAGTTTATTGGCTTTTAGTAATTTCTATGTTGTCAAGTCTTTGATACTCCGCAGAAGTCCACCTGAAATATATTATTACATTAATAATTGTTCTACATTTAGGTAATTACTAATGTGAATAATTTATATACTTACCATCATTTTAGCTCACTAATTTTTTTTTAATATCTTGAATTACCTACCATTTTATGTAAAACTTCACCATTTTTTGAATTTTATTAATTTTTTTTTATAACATATCAATTTTTCATTCAAATGTTTATTTACTTCTGATTATTTATTTACGTTGCTGCAATGTTACCATCTTATTCAACACCAATATGTATGGTACAATTTATTTACCTTTTATTTTTCTCTTGCAATTGTGCTCTGTTCAAAGGATTGTAAGAGGGTGTTGGGATCTTTGACTACATAGCTTAATGGACTGCTAGAACTGATAAAATCTTGAAGCCAAACAATGCAGGCGTTACTTTTCAAAAAAGGTACTTTGTGTGAAAACTGAATTTGTATCAGGCAGGTCAACAGCCGGTATTTGCATTCTCAGTTTCATATCTTAAACGAGTTTGTCCTTCCATCTTTTCCGATCAATTTGCCACAATGTTAGGGTGAAGCATGTAGCAGGGACAACCTTCGCACAAAAAACAATGGCCTGATTAACTGAATATGTAAATTAAAATTAGAGAAGACTGAGCGCACGCCAAATCTATTCAACAAATACCAATGTGATAACTGCAAGAAATTCAGAAGCTTTTCTTTTATCTTTCTGAGTCAGGTAGTTCTCTTTGTCAATTTTTTCAAATTTTACAGAATAATTGGTCCGTTGAGAAACTTTATTCTGAAAAACGAAAACAAGGATATAAATAAATTCAACATGAAACAAGAGCCATGTAACTACTTCGAATACTAATATGTCACAAAATTCTTCGATAACATTTACAAATCCTGTAAGTCTAAACCCAATGTTACCGGCACAAAAAAATGGTCTTGAGAAGCATATCATTTTTGAAAGAATTTCTACTCAGTTGACTAAGGCTCGGAGAACAGAAAGTGAAATGAAATCTCTCGATTTAACCTCTTCTTTCTGTACATTTCACAAATATTAAAAAAAGCACAAAGACAGTGAGACTGTGAGCAGATTCGAATCAGGTTACAAATATTAAACAAATTGACATCAATTTTACACTTCCAAAATTTTTTTTTTCTCCAATAAATTTATTAATGTAACAACGAAAGCCAAAAATTTCGCCTGGCTAAAAGTAACGGATAGGAAAGATTTTATTAGCGAATTTTACTCCGCCTAAGCCTTTGACTATATATGTTAGAATTCCAGCTATATATGATGGTCCTATCTCATCTCCAACTTGGTACACTCTACAGTCAATAATACGTACTATAATATTTCTGTGTGACCTCATGTACTCATGTAAACTATATATGTCAGGAACTCATGTTAAGATGAGTTCACTTCTGTTCTGTATCTCGTATGGTGAACATACAAAATATATTCTTCTCGTGTTTAATTACTGTTTTATTGAATCCTCCAATGTGGTAGCAGAGCAAGGTTAATTAATAATAATAATTTAGATTCTCATGCAATAAAATAGTGATAAAGTGTATTTTAAGTATTGCGGATAAGAATCCAGTGATAGTCTGGCGTCAGTAAAGTTTACATCCCGATACAAAACAAGGACCATATGGGTAAGTAACAACCATTGAATTTCTAAGCGATATATAATTAATTGTGGTCTTAGTGACAATTTAGAAAATAAAGTGTGTCAACAAATTACCTAAAAACGTCCTTCAGTGTGTCTCGGACGTATGTCAGTTGTCAGTCAAAAATAACTACGTAATAAGTTTAGGCAAATATGCCGCACACGTGGTGTTTGAATAAATTAAATTACGCTTAGTGTGCAGACATAAAAGACAGTAGGAGCAGAAGAGAGGTGTATAAAGAAGCCATCTTTCATGTTCAAAATGGTACAATATTCCATGTGTGTCATGGTAAAATTTTCTCTTTGTGATTTAAATATGCATTTGTTGCACGTATACAAAAGACGCCATTATCGGGAGCTTAGCATTAAGGGTGACAGACACTAAATTACGTAATTATAATTAAAGGAATGTGTTTCCAATAATTATTATTCTGAATTATTATTATACCTGTGTGGTCAGAATAATTACCCGTAATAACGAAATCTTGAAATACGGTTAGTCTGGAAGATTTCAAACTTAGTGTCAAGGGTAGTAATTACGTAATTTATTGTGTTTGTATTGGTGTGTCCAGCGGTGTTAATTCTGATGAATTCACCAATGAACCCTGCTGAACCCTGATTGGCTGGAAAAATCAACTGACTTACTACCACTAAAACAAGCAGTCAGTTCTGCATAGTAATTTTGATCAACGTTCATTTTGAAATTGAAAACGTGAGTGTTCGTTACAAAAAATTTCTAAAAGTACGTCTTTTATTTTTTTTGAATCTGAATTTTAATAAATTAAAAATTAATATGGATGATGAAACATTACAAATAATAAGATATCTATCGTTATACCAGGTATGTAAAATTAATTGTTTCGTAATTTGAGTGTGTACTTTAAATATGAAAATCTCAGTTCGGAGGGAGCTAATGAATAAATTTTCTCGAAAGTGTAAAAATGGAGGCTAGGTACTGAAGTACTCAATTAGCAAGGAGGAGTATATTCTATGCGAAAAATTGTGTCTTGTAACTTTAAAATATTCATTCTTTTCGATCATTTTTGAATGAATTCTCATTTTTACGAGTAAATCCCAAATCCTAAGGACATATTTGGATATGAGTTAGTGCTCATCTGTGTGTAATCAAGTCCTTCAGTGCAATGATATACCATGGTGTAAAGTCCTGGCCAGGCATAAAGCGTCCTAGACCTACATATCTGTGGGAGTAGGCACCTTATGAAATTTATTCGATGGTGTGCACGATAAAAGAAGGAAATATATATACGTGTGTGATGTCTAATTATATTACGTGACTTTAGTCATTTCATTGAAGTATAATAAATGATCGTTGGCAGTAGCCGTAAAAACCTAATTTTCGTGTGTGTTCACGTATATTATTTCAGATACCGCCAAATCAGATGGAGAATGAAAATGCTCCCTCGCCTCCAGGGCTTACAGTGCCGTTACGTTTGTTACCAAATCCTAGTCAACAGAGTTACCAAAATACAATTAGTTCAACCAGACAACCATTATTCAGTTTGTCTAACACTCAACATTCCATAAGTTCAAACTTAAATCCGTTGGTGCCTACTTACGTAAGAATGGATTATAAAATGGAGCGTGCGTTGCGTAAGGCTAAATTAATGGCTTATTTCAAAAAGGCCATTGAAAATGTCATGGCGTATGACATTAATTTAGCTGCTATCGTAACCGAGGACTACTTGAAAATATGCCAAAATATCTTGATAAAAAATCAAAGATCTGAGGCACGTCATCAAATAGAACCTGTTAGTCAGGTAACAACTCAAAATTTTGGTCAGTCCGTATCAATGCAAAACTCAGGTCAGTCCACATTACCGCAAAATCTCGGTTCATCTGCTACGGTGAGTAAATCAACTTCAGCTCCCATGGAAGTTGATCTTACTCAAGAAACTGCTCCACAACAAAACAAAAGAATTGTGCAGGAGCATAATGCCGGTGTGTCCACGACGAAATCGAAAACAACTCAAACCTCCGGTGTGTCTGCAACAAGATCGTTTGCACAGGTAGTGCAATCAAAATCTACGCAACCTCAAGAAACGTTAGTTGTACATGCCCAAGTTCTTGCTGGTGGAAATCAAAATCAGCAGGAGCAACGAACAGTTACTGTAAGTTGACCGCAAGCTGAAACTGAAGTACAACCTACGTGTGTCGTAGCTCCGCCAACTCCAAGTTATCGTCTGGTGACAAACCAAATGAGCTTGGATACAATCCAAGAAGAAACTTGGGAGGACAAACAGGCGAGAGAAAAGTGTGAAGTCACGAATGAAGAATGGCAACAATGGGAAAGCTCAGTAGCTAAGGCGCAAAGACAATGCCAAATACGCGAAGATCAGGTAATGGCCGAAAGAGTGCAAAAGCGTTTGGACGCGGACAGAGCCCGTGAGTCGGAGCAACGTCGGAGAGACGAACAACAACAACAAATGCAACAACAACAACAGCAACTAAAAGAGCAGGAAGAAGAAGAGAGAAAAAGAGTTCAAGAAGCAAACAAATGTCGAATGTGGGAAATGATTGAAAGGAAAGATCAGGCATTCCGAGATGCGGAAGAAAGAGACCGTTTGGTGGCAGAGAAGGAAAGACACCTCCCAATCCAACATCGTGGAAGGAACATTGGTACACATTATTCGTCTTCGGAGCCATGGGGTAAGGACAACCATAATTATTTTTTTTCAACCAAGGTTTGTATTACTCCAGTTAAATTAACCGAGGAGACCGATTTCCAACTATGGTATGATCAATTTAGTATGCATATTTCTCGTTTCGAATTTAAAAATGTTTTTGATATTAATAATCCTATTCGCTTAGAAGAAAATCAAACTCAGCTTAAAATTGACGCCCGAGCCACTCTGTGTGAATGGCTGGATGAAACTCATAGAAAATTAATTTTTGGTGAATCTGATCCTACAGTGTGTTTCCTCAAAATTAAACATATGAAAGAACCAAAAGGTAGTGTGTGCGACACATACATAACTCAAATCTATCAGAAAACTTTTAATCCTAAAAATATAGAATTAAAAGAATGGCTGAAAAAATTTGAGGAATTATCTCGTAAGTTAACAATTTATTATAACTGGTCTGAAGAACGAAAGCTCGAAGCTTTCCTAAATCATATGATAATTCCATTTCTGAATATTAGAATACAATGTAAAGATCGTAAACAGGTTGGTCATAATGGTGAAATTCTGTGTGATATTACTTATGAACAAACTAAAGGCATCGCATTAGAAGAAGAAATTTTATTAAAAGAACAAAATAATACCTATAAGTTAGATAAAGCTGCGGCTAAGGCAGCTAAATTTAACTATCCAAATTTTAAAAGAAAAAGACAGTGGCAATTTCAATAAAAAGTTTGATTTTGCAGGAGAAAGTAATGAAGCGAATAAGTTTGACCTAGCTACTTGCAAATGCTATAAGTGCAATAGGCGTGGTCATCTAGTGGTGGAATGTAAAGCCACCACTAGATTAGAGCCTATTAACGATTCTTCCGGTCAGTCCAAAACAAACAAAATATCCGGTCAGTTCCGCAACAAAGGTGAACAAAGGGAGAAACAACATAAGTCGTATCATAAATCCAAGCGTTCACACAAGCACTATAAGAAAAGCAAACGACATGGTGCTTGTTCTACAAGAAGATGTTTGTTGTCATCCTCATCAACGTCAAGTTCCGGTTTGTCCAAAAGTTCAAGTTTGTCTAGGAGTCAGTCTCCAAACCCGAAAGATAAGCGATGGTTTTAAGAACCAAATCAAAATTTACAAAGTGTATGTATATTAATGAACAGCCGAGAAATGAAATTTGTTTTCTTAGTGATACAGGAGCTACAAATCACTTTGTGTCCGATCTAAAATTTATGAAAAATGTTCAAAAATTAAAGAAACCGAAAATCATTTCTTGTGCTAATAAAAATGAAGTTGCAAATTTATACGTAACCCATAAAGGTTCTATCTTTGTGAAAGATCATATTGGTAATACACTTGAGTTGAAAAATGTAAATTATTCTAAAGAAATAAGTGATAATCTATTTTCTTTACATAAAATAACGAAACTAGTTTATAATGCAATATTTACAAATACTGAGTGTAAAATAATAAATAAGAAAACGGGCAAAATTATTCTGTGTGGACATAAATTTCAAAATTATTGGATTATAGATTTAAAAATTAGTGAAAATAATGAAAAAGTCTGTGTGACAAAACAAAAAGAAGCTGTTAGTCAGCAACGAATCAATAAAGAGCATGGTTATGCTCAAATTCATGATGTATGGTCAGAGTCAGAAAATGAAAATGTTAGTCAAGACAATGACCATGATCATGATTATATTTCAACTCAAGGGTATATGAATATTCAAAAGCTTGATGACGAAGGTCTAGAAGAATTTCTAGATATTGATGCTAATATTACAATCAAAGAATTAAAGAAAATAGATGAGTTCAACAAAGAAAGTATTCGTAAGAAGTTAGGTCTTCTTTAACATTTAAGACTTGGACATGCATCAGTCGCCTACTTAGAAAAAGCAAAGAAAACTTTTAAATTTCTCAAAAATATTAATTTTGCAGACGAAATTAAAGATTGTGAAGCATGTAATTTGGCAAAAATAACAAAACGTCCTCATAAAGCTGCGCGTGATGTCGCATCAAAACCTTTAGTAAGAGTTCATTCTGATCTAATTGGCCCAATAAAATCAATAGGAGTCTGGCAGAAAAGCTCTTACATAATAACTTTTACCGATGATTTTTCTAGATATACTGTGACATTCAGTATTAAAGATAAAACCTGTGTGGCTGAAACTTTTGTAGAATATTTAAAAGTAATGCGAGCAAATCTTGGTGATAGCTTAGCTAAAATTTATTATTTACGTATCGACGGTGGTCGAGAATATATGAGTGTGTCTATGAAGAAAATTATTGCAGATGAGGGTATCATAGTCGAGACTTGTCCTGATACTCCTCAACTTAATGCTGTGGCAGAAAGAGTAAATCAAACTTTACTCATGAAAATTTGAGCTCTTTTCATTGATAGTGGTCTACCTATTGGAAACTTGCGTTAAACCAAGTTGTTCATATTCACAATAGGTTACCTCATAAAAAGTTAGGATTTAAAACCCCATATGAGTTACTTCGGAATAAAGTTCCTACAATTAAGTATATTCATCGATTTGGCTGTGTGGCATACCAAAAAATACCTTATGAAAAACAAAATGTTAAAAAGTTAGAAGGCCGTGGAGAATTGTGTATTCTTGTCGGATGTAATGCTGAATCGTGGCAACTTTTAAATCCAACAACAGGTAAATTACATAAATGTAGTGATGTTGAATTTTCAGAATCTGTAATGTTCAAAGATAAATTTCCATTAGATTATTTTTTGAAAAATGGTTTTCCCTACTTTTGATACTAATACTTGGGACAAAAATGAACAAGTCCCAGAAGTTGACTTTGCAGGAGATATTTCGAACAATTTAATCCAAAATAAAAATAGCTTAAATAAACGTAATTTAGATGAAGAAATTGTCTATGTGTCCAAAAGTAAGAAATTCAAATTCAGTGATACAACTTTCAGTAAGTCTAAAATTGAAAATGAGTTAGAAATAATTAACCCTAAAGATAAACCTGAAGTAATTGAAAAGAAGTATTTTTCTATGATGTGTAAATTAAATGAAGTACCTGAAAATTTAGATGATGTGTTCAAAATGTAAAAATAAATCTGAGTGGTTAAAAGCAATAGATAAAGAATTAAAATCCTTAAAAGATAGTGATACTTGGGATTATGTTAAAAGACTGAAATAAAAGCTCAAGAAATATGGTTAGTTCCACTTTGCTGAAAAAGTTCCTGTTAGTCAACATTATAATTTAACTGATGTAAAAATTGATGTGTTCAATAATACCTAATAATGTTGTGATATGTATATATATATATATATATATATATATATGTTGGTTGTGAATAAATTTAATGTCGTTTATTATTATTGCAAAGACTAATTACTTCTTAGTGACAATTCTTCGATCAAATAATTCAAGAAATATTCAACTGTGTGTTAGGTACGTAATTACCTTCAATAATTTTCTCTTAGTGACAACTTTCTCTACGTGAATACAAAGTTAATTCGTTAGCCTACGAAATTCAATGATGGCAGAATACTCAAGAAGATGTCGACTACGATGAGTACCAGGAGGGAGTGTTAGAATTCCAGCTATATATGATGGTCCTATCTCGTCTCCACCTTGGTACACTCTACAGTCAATAATACGTACTATAATATTTCTGTGTGACCTTACGTACTCATGTAAACTATGTATGTCAGGAACTTACGTTAAGATGAGTTCACTTCTGTTCTGTATCTCATATGGTGAACATACAAAATATATTCTTCTCGTGTTTAATTACTGTTTTATTGAATCCTCCAATAATATTGCTTAATGGACTGCTAGAATTGATAAAATCTTAAAAATCACCAAAGGTCATTTTTCATAAAATAGAACGCCTGTTAACAGTGGCTTCAGCGGTGTTCCATTTAATCCTATGTATTTCTTATCAGTTCTAGCAGTCCATTAAGCTATATAGTCAAAGGTTGGGATCACCAATCCTCTTCCCCTCACACTCCTGCAAACACTGGTCTATCACTCTGATAACACTTATTCTTTTATCCTTGCAGCTACGTTGATATTCATTCTATTTCACCATTCATTCGTTTCCTTTTGTTAATCTCCTCCTTACACTGTAACATCCAAGAACATCAATATCACCAGCATGGTTAGGTATACTAGGGCTACATGTAATAAAATAGGACAGATGAAAATAATATAAAACAAAAACAGACAACATTCTCCCTAATATAGGCTAAATAAAGAACAGATCACATAGTATGGATGATGAGTATATACAACTGTGATACAATTCCTCAGACTCCCTAACATTAAAGATACTCAACCAACTGACATACACCTTATAATAGATTTACCATGTGGCTTTGAACAAAACTTCTACTCCCCACTACACAATGTAATTACAACATGATGAAATGTGGCCAATGAAAAAAATAATATCACCAACCAGTTGATGACTTTGTTTATTATAAGTTGACTCGATTGATAGCAATATGGCATAATATTGTGCTGACGGCTGCAATCATACTCAGATTTGGAGAAATGGGTATTAATGACAAATCAAACCGAACAAAAATCATATTTCAAAGTAATGAACAAAACAAAATTAGGATAAGTATTCCTATGACCAATTCTACTATTTAGTTTCAACAAAACTTTTAAAATATACCATCTCCCATTTTTCGGGTAGAGATGTGTTGTTTGTTTTATGATCATTAATAGACGGATTTGTCTTTCAATGGCCCGAAAGAAAGAACGAATCAAATTTAGAAGGACCAGAACAGCAAAAAACCTTATCCGAGTTGAAAGAGCAGTTTAATCTAGTTGTCAAGAAAAGTCATGTATAAAAGTAGCCTATAAAGAAGAGAATTACTTTGGAGATAAATGAGGGGAAATTAGATGGAAAATTATCGATAATTAAAGGTTGACGATAGTAAAAGTATAAAAATAAAAAGAATAGAAGTAGGTATATAAGATGGAGCAAAAAACAGTAGAAATAATTCTAAATATATAAGTTAGCTGACAACTTCTGTTTTACCTTCTCAATTTTTGGAAACCTCAGTAAATCCATTTCATACTCTTTACATTACTTATTTTCTTTGCTGCAATTACACACTTCTGAGATGTAACTTTGTATACGTCTTTATTCATTTGTTAATTACATTGAATCTGTCTTTCGCAACCTCTATAAGTTAGAGGTAAAAAAATTACAAAAAACTATCGATATTAGTCCATATCTTTAACAAAAATATCGATCTATCAACATTTTATCTCTAAAAACCGGTTTTCCAGAGATTTTGTTCCCAGTTTTCTTGAGAACTACTTAACTGATGAGCAGCAAACTTCTTTTATATTTGCTACGCATACAATAGCTATCTTTTGTAAAAATTTCAGTCTTATCTATTTGGTAGTTTTCTCAAAACTGTGAACACAAAATTTTTTCCATAAATTTTTCTTCCCCATTTTCTTGGAAGCTACTGAATTAATAGGCACCAAACTATTAATAAATTTACATCAACATAAGGAAAGTCTATCGTGAAAATTTCAGCCCCATCTCTTTTATCATTTTCTCATAATCCCAGAAAATTGACTTTCCCAGGAATTTGTTTTTTCCAGTTTACACAGAAAATAATAAATTGACAGGCAAAAAACTTCTTTCAGATGTGCTCCAATATGAGAACTATCTCTCTTAAAAATTTCAGCCCTATCCGCCCAGCAGTTTTCTCAGAACCATGAATACAAAATTTTCTGCGATATATACACAAAAAAAATTAGGTTAAAATGAAAAAATGGTACCAATCGTTTTCTTTTCTCATGAACCAGAAAATTTTTATAATCCTCTTCCTAGCTCTTCCATGAGGTCAATTTTAATATCCTATTTGCAAGCAAACTGGGTAAAAATGGTTCCAATTGTTTTCTTTTTTCATGAAACGGATAATTTTCTCAACCCCACCCCTAATCTTTTTATGAGGTCAATTTTAATACTCGGTTTGCACGCAACGGTGTAAAAACGTTTTGATTCTTAAATTGTTAAAATGTGTGGCTGTCTTACCTAGCAATTGGAGAATGCCTGAATGATACCTATATGGTAAGACATTTTTCACAAAAATCGATGGAGTTCGACGGTGATCTAATACACGTTTAGATGGATATTTTGGTACAGACGACCTTCAGTTATTTGTCAGCGAATAAATGAAGAAGAATTTCAATGGCTTCTTCATGCACGTCGTCTGAATATACTGTATAGTCGATGTTCATGTAGAAGAAAAGCCTTTCCTGTTTTTTTTCCCTTATGAACCTGAAAACACAAAGTCAGATGAAGGTTCTTAATGTGTGAATGCAATAAAGCTACGAAAAATGATATAAAATAGACCAAAAATTTCAAATCAATATTTATGAAGGGTAGAGAGCAAAAGAGCGGACATAAATGGACAATATCTAAAAAAAAAAGATCTTGATCAAGGTCATAGATTACACTAAAACAATGATCTATATCAATATCAGAGATCTTATTTTGAGATATTTGATCTGAATTTTAGATCACTTTATATACCTAAATATTTCAATTTCTTTCTATTTAAGCTGAAAGTTCGAAGTTATTTGTATATTTTGGTAGGTATTTCATTATTTTAAAATTATTTTGGATATAATTGTAAAAGAGAGTTATACTGAAAAAAGGAGAGTACAGTCCATAATTACGTTTAAAATGAAGCGTCAAAAAAATTTATAGTGAAGTGTGAGCAATAGTTATTGAAAATTTCTTATAGAACCAGGAGTAAAACTGGCTCATACCATCGTGGTATAGAATTCTCGTACATACGTGTATGTGTTGGTATGTAAGTGAGTTAGGTATATAATATCTAAAGGCATTCTCAAGAACTTCGTCTGACAATGTTGCTGAAATTTTTAAATTTTAGGTTTAGTAGTCATTGAATGAGGTATTTATCCGAGCGGTGAACCAAATCTCGCTGCAGAAGAATAAGCTGGTATCTAAAAAGTTTCCCTTTTTTTAAGGACTTCATCGAGCCCAAGTTGTTGACAATAGTTTCTATGTATGCTTCTACTTCTTTTGATCAAGTAATAATGTTTGATAATGACCTTCCCTCCCACCGCTCCCTAACAAAAAAAATAAAAAAGAATATGAAAGAAATGAATCAGTGTTACTTTTTCCAGCTATTTTTTTCTTGATCGCCAATGGGACTTCTTAGAAAAAAGTTTGTTACGCTACTATTTCTTCAAGATGAACAGAGCAATTTTAGTTCTAAAGGGTTAAATTAAATTTTTTAAATCAAACAATTAGTGATTCTACCATACTAGGTACTGCTTTGTGGATGATTGTATGCAGCTCTGCAGCAACGCTGGTTTTGAGGAGGGATTTGGGGTATAATCCCCCTAGCTCCTTAATAAAAAGTCAATTTAGAACATATCATTCAGTTTTTCAAATTTTACATCTATGAAATATGTAGAAAACTATTGAACCCTCCTGGAAAAATTCATGAATATTATAAAATTTAATTTAATCCCCCTGTAAGAAAAAATCCTGGAACTGGGCCTGCTTTGTAGTATACTATCAGTAATATAGGTTGGCTAATTACGTCTATTGCGTGTATAAAAAACTGTTGCCTAATGCCTTCAGATTTTGGATGGTAGATTGATAACTTATATTATGGTTTGAAAAAAAAATTTTTTCAGAAAATTTGCCGCCCCTCAAATGCTTGCTGCCCCAGGTAAGTTCTCAGTATCCCGGTGGCGCCATTCGCAACTGCTCAGAAGTAGGACTACAAGACCACGAGCACATGAGTATTGAGGATTGAGAGTCACCAGGTAAAAATGCTCAACTCACACTCAGCTTTAACTTTTTGATAATGTGCGTGAGTGTAAGCGTTAATTGTCAAAGTCGTGTCTGCAGCCTAAGATCGTGAGAACAACATGAGCACTGAGCGATGCTATGTAAGAACGCTCTCTTCTCACACTTAGTATTAAAAATTTTTGATAATGAGTGTGAGTGTCCGCGATATAAGAATAAAATCAAAGCATTCCTTTCTCTTTAGTTTTTAAATTTATTATAAAAGAAGAATAGCAACAAGAAGCAAGTAGGTAACTAGGTTTGATACGACTTTAGAGAAGGTCTCCCTTTCAAAAAAAAGGTAATTTTTTTCCATGGGTACAGAGGAAACCTCGAATGAACATTGTGGAGGTTAAATTAAATATTGCCGGGCAATATGAAAAATTTACAAGAATAAGCGTATTCCATTTCTCGTCCAGTGTGAATACTTACCGTTTCTCCCCCCCATGTAACCCACTATGGCTATAAACTCTGTGTGGATAGTAAATTACCTTCTCTTTTGGAATGGACTTCAGGTAAATTTCTTTCTTTTACCAAAATTTTATTTTTAATCGAGATTACTGCGCTAATAATTGTAAAATATTTTTAAACAGAAGAATATTGAATATATTTAAAATGTTAAAAACAGTCTAGTCATACAACTTAATGTATTTAAAACATACAGAAAATTTTCACTACGATGTTACAAACTCAATATACACTGAATTTTACTGGCAATATCAGTAGCAATAATCAATCAAGTTTTGCTCACCACAATATTTAATTTTCAGCAAAATTAATGACTCAGAATGAAAAATAAATATAAATACATTTAAGTTAAAATGTAACTTTCTAATTAATTTTAGAAAAAAAATTAGTAAATCAAATTTTCAAAAGAAAGAAAAAAATAACATAAAATTTAATTTTCAGATCAGGAAGTACAAAAAATTTTATTTAAAACGATAATTTTTATTTAAGGCCTAATTACTTATAATATGCGTAGCTGCCAAATTTTTTTGAACGGTAACTAAACCTTTTCAATGGGATAAATAAATAAATAAATAAATAAATAAATTAATCAATTAATTAATTTAGTTTGTATTACATTTTGGAAATAAAATCGCACATGAATAAGAAACATACAAAAATGTGATTGAAGAGAGATAAAAAACAATATAACTTCAATAATTGGAAGGTGAAAATAAAATTTGAGACGATGAGCAATAATATAACTCAATAAATTTTCGATATTTGAATAAAATAAATTGTTCAACATTGCTGATGATAAAAATAATTTAAGTACAAAAAAATGCATTCACAAATATTTAAGTATTAATAAGGCAATGCAATCACAATCAGTAAATGGAAGAATTATTGAAAAAAATTCAGATTCAATTTTGATCTAGTCGCTAAAAAATGAGGTCGCAATCAAATGATTCGAATGATAAAAATCTATCGATGGAAATCGCAAAAAATTAAACTGGTTAGTTTGAATCAACATTAAAAATAAAGAAAGAGAGAAAGCCAATATGGATCCGATAACCATGAGATTTATGACAAACAGAAGAGTGAAACAAAAACATCAGTTCTCAACGAATTTTTTCATCATAAATACTTGATTAATTCCATAAATGAAAAGTTCATAATGCCAACCAAATAAATCGAGAATATATTAGAGTGCATGTCTATAACCTAAATACGTGAACTGGAACAAGCACGTAAAGAACATGGAAAAATGTATCAAATGTTAAAACTCGCTAACGCTTTCTATTTTAATTTCGAAATTCATGAGAAGAATCAGTGTGAGCAGAAATATGGAAGAAAATTTATAGAAACATTTCTCAGTATAATAATTTAGCTTATTGTTTTCTAAAAACAATAACCATTTCATAACTTTTCGCAATGATCACTGGAATCATTTTCATGTTTGATATTCATCATAATATGAACGAGTTTTTAGAGTAAAAAGAAAAATTATACTTGAGCAAACTTTTATGCTAGAAATGGTCATCATCATTATCAACAAAATCATGTTCATCATTATTATCATCATCGTCGTCGCCATATCATTACACAGAAACTAATTGTACGATAAATGACAGGTTATAGCACTATTATAATGGTCGAGTAAAATTCGCTGGAAACATGCCCTTTTCTCCATTTGATTCTTTAATACCCATTAGCCATCCTTCTTCCTAAAATCAATAAAATGCGGAAATTAAATTTAACAGAAAAGTTAACGGTAAACAAACATTATTTTCCAAACTATCACGAACCTGCTCCTCTGGATCTTCATATTCTACAACTCGTATTATTTCCCCAACATCGAACGACAGTTCATCAATATCTTCTTGAGTATATTTGTACGTTGCTTTGACTTTATAAAGAACACCAGGGGGAAGATTGTCAATGGTAGCTCCTGTGAGAAGGCAAAAAAATAAAAATGAAATAAAATAAATAAAACAGAAGAAAACAAATACCTAGTCTGTTCCAAATGAGAAGGTAATGTTTTTCGAAGGCACAAAGAGGCGGCCTCGAAAAAATGTTATAAATTAAATTAAAAATTGCTACGCAAAATAGAAATTGGATACGAACCGGGCGCACTTTGTTTCGCGTCCCGTGTGCATCCTAACTTTTTCCTTGCCTAGCTACTACCTACGATGCCAGCAAAGTATGTATATTGCGGGTCGTAAATTACCTTCTCTTTTGGAAGGAACTATAATACTCTGTTCCAAAAGAGAAGCATACAACCACCTGCAATAGAGTATTCACTTTTTCTTTCCGAATACACTTTTGCATAGTTACTCCCTTCAATTTCATGCGGCTGTCTAAGACAATGCAAAAAAAAAAAAAATACAGGCTTGCATAGTTACCCGCCTTAAAACTGCGCAGTTTTTGAAAAATAATGTCACGAGTGAATACTCTATAGAAGGAGTGGGTGGATTTCTTCCACACACCTACGTATCAAAACATGAACATTTATTTGAAATTATAATCTAATTAGAAATCAATTCACAATATAAACCCCACTAGGTCCATCGAAAGTTTGCATTCACGCAACCAAGCGAGAACACTCTTTGTAAAAATAGCACGCCATAAATATTTTGTTTCCTTTCAGAAGCAGATATTTGTTACAAGATTAACAAACGTTTGTTCCAAAAAGTATTTTCTAATTTCGAATCGAATTGGAAATAGGCTAAAAATTTTTTAAATATGTCCCACGGAATCATAAGAAATAAAGATATTCAGCAAATAAAAAGCATTTTATGCAGTGAAATAAGAAATAAGAACATTTTTGAATAATTTAGCATCTGTAGTCATATAAATTTGAATTACAGGGTCTGAAAAATCTGTAACGAATTCGAGGATGTTAATAGATAAACGGCGCTGAAGCGGCAAAAAAAAAGTCCGAAACGAAAAATGGGACAACGGTGAATTTAAAAAAAAAAAAAAACAATCAAACTTATCAAATTTAAAAATTGGGGAAAAAAGGCGAGCAGGTCTACGCAGTTCCCAGATTAATAAATTAAAGGGGGGTCACAAATTTGGGTTAACTTAATAAATTTGTACTCAATTGTTTCAGAAAAGCGTTATCAAGAAATTAATTTACTTATTTAAAAAAGAAAAAACATTTTACAACTTTTCGATGCATTTAATTCTAGAATAAAAACTTGAGGAATCTTTGCCATATTATTTGATTTTACCCCTAATTTTTCTAATTTCACTAATGTTTCCGCATTTAATTTCTCGAATTTCTAACCATTACTGCACAAATAGAAACAAAATAAGAGAGTACATGAATTACCCATACAGAAAAAGACACGCAAAATCCAATGAGGTTCTCAACCGGTGATACGCGAATGGTAGCTAGGTTGTACGCGAAGTCTGTGTGAGTGAAGAATTTTTTGCACTTACTACCTAATAATATTTATAAGTTTAGTAATGCTGAAATCGACTATTTTTACAGAATATTCCTCACTAGTACGAGTATGGACGGAGAAAAATAGCCCTGAAAAATATTGGGTGGTTCGACGAAGACAATTGGTACTTGCGAAAAAAAAGGTAGAGAATCCTTGAAGTAGACACAGACATCTCTGTATCTAAGTGACTAAAAAACAATGATAGCCGCTAGAAATTATAAAATCGCACAACGTACGCTCACAAATAACAGTCCTGGGGGATTGCGAAATATTTTTTTTTTTTCTGGGGGTGCAGGGTAAAAATAACCGACAGAAACCAGAAGTTAACAATGAAAATAAAATTTAAAAAACCACAACAACAGAAATGTACAATTAGTACGATTTGACTAATTAATTACAAAACTCGTACAATTTTTACAGCTTACCGAAAGTTTTTTTGGGGACACTCCTCCCATACCTCACCCCTTTGACATCAGGGCAAACGTTATACTTCCAACAAATGGAGCACGCTTTTGGCAGCATAATATAATACGTATTAAATACACACGAAAAATCTGAATAAATTTTTGAATAATAAAAATAAAAAATACCCGACGTTACTCGGACAAAGCCTCTCATGAAGTAAAAACAAGAAATTTATAATTCAATAAATGATTTCTATTTTTTGAAATACGATAGATTTTCATTTTTTACATATTGGTTGAATTATCCGGAAAATTCTAATTCGAATCAATAAATAAATTTACTTAAGTGAATTTTTTTAAATACGCTTTTATAAGTGAAAAACGTTGCGTGAAATCTAGCGCGCTCACACGGATACCGAAACACACACACATATATGCATCTCACTTCTCACAGTATGACGACAGCAGCGCTGAACAAATGCGGTGGTTTGAACCAGAACTACTTTATATTTTGTCGAGGTAATAACTACGATAAAAGCGTCTAAGCAAACTGCGAAAGACAATTTTTTCTGGTTAAAATAGAGAGAATTCGAAGTTTTGAAATGAAACGTGTTACATGAATAAATGTAACGTGGGAATTTGGAGAAAAAAATAAGCAAATAAGTTTTCGAGGCTGAGTTACAGTAATAACGGAAAATTTTCATATGCAAATAAGCAACAGTTTCACACCCAACAACTTACCTGTGGGTATATTTTGAAGTTGTACATCAAGGAAGCTAGAACTGCGAGTAAACCCACCACCAAAAATATTTTCGTAAGTATTACCATTTTTAACACAGTTCCAGCGACGGCGGCAGACGACGAATTATTCGTGGTCGTATTTGTGGGTGCAGAAGCCGATTCGGCCTTATCGTCTGAAGAACTTTGTTCAGTCGTTGCAGAATCAGAATTTTGTTTCTCTGAATGGTCAATATTACCATTAATGGTGGGCAAAGAGGATTCCGTATATGCAGGAGGATCGACAGAACTGGATTTGTTTTTATCGGATGTAGATGAAACCTCATCTGATGGCGTAGATTCGTCTGCAATATGTTAGTTTGGGTTAAGAAGCGTAATCAAAATAAAAATGAAAACTGTGAGAAAAAACGGCGGAACCTAATTTATGAGCGTAGGGGTAACAAATCATAAAAGTGATTTCGGAGAATTCAAAATATAGATATTTTCAGTCATAACATAAATCTGAATAATACGTAATGGAGTAATTTCTTCGAAAAAAAAACTTTTTTCTCTTTTTTCACGTTTTTTAAATTTTAATTTCAAACATAATCAGAACATATGTCGTAGGCGAACTGTCAAATTTGGCATTTTCTAAACGGCACCATCATTCCAACCAGAGCCAGCATTTCATAGACGGAAAAAAATTCTAATCAGTCTGAAGATTTTAGAATTATTATAATGTGCCAAAACGTGTTTAGGCTGTTTGAAAAACGGAAAATTATTCGCCAAATCAGCCTAACAAAAAGAAGACCAATTATAGATCTAGAATTTCTAGACTTAAAGAAAAAGTTTGCAACAAGCCTGAAATTAGGACACATACATCCCCCGCACCAGCACTAATATCAGTATGCGCGCGCACAAAGGCGCACACACGCACACGCACATACACGCACGCACGCACGCACGTCTTCAAATAGCCTAAACAAGTTTTGGCTCATTATAATAAGCCTAAAATTTTCAGGTTAATTGAATGATTGGTTTTTCCATTTCTAAAATTTTAGCTCAAGTCGTAATGACGGCGCCGTTTAAGAAATGCTGAATTTTACAGTTCACTTACGACGTATTATGTATCGACGAATTTAGGCTACAACAATTATGTAAACTAAATGGAAGCGATATTGATGCACATCTCGATTCAAAAACCTAGACAAAACACACGGTAACTTGACATAACCTACAGCAGAAAGGCAGCGAAACTTTATACAATTTAGGTACTGAAAAAATTAAGTTTAATTATAAATTTTATAGAGGAAAATTTTGTTTCAAAGATTTTAATATTGACAGAAGCCTAAAGGCAAGGAAGCCTACATGCATAGTTTTTCTTTGAGAAGATTAAGAAAAGATTTGAGTTTCTTTCGTAGGAAAATAACCAAAGCCGTGCTCTTAAAACAAGATCACTTCTAGATTAAGATTGATAATCTATAACGTCAATAATTTTTTCAAGGTTTAATTTTTATACCTTATAACACTCGGAAGTTTGGTTGGATTTGTTGAAGCCTACCATCTAGAAGGTGGGATTAGGAAACAAGAATTAAGAAAAGGTAAAAGGGTAAAAAGTGTCTAAATAATCTTCCTAGAACAGGTCGTGCAAAAATATCACAGGGTTAAACAAAAAACAAAAAAAATTAAATGAAGCCAAACCTAAATGAGTTAGGGTAGTGAAAACATGGACAAAACAGAACACCAAATTCAAACAAGGTCTATACGGTAGAAGATAAAACTTACCATTCATTGAAGTGTGCGAACTTGTTGGACTGGTCAATCTAAAAAATAATGGATTTATTAGAAAAATTATGTTCAATTGTTTTAATAACATTGGCATTCCGTAATACAAAAAAAAAGTTGAAAAACATAATGGAGACGGTTGTTCAAAATTCATACAACGCGCGTTTCCTGTGGGGAATAATTCTATTTACCAACAAACGGATCAGGTTACACAGAACAGAAGGGAACATTAACATAAAAGTATATATTCTTTCTAGAAACTGTGAAAAATCAGCGAAAATTGGTTTGCAACTATGCGAGAAGAAAATAAAATAACTGTCATATTGAAATTCTTGATTTATAAGTTTTTGTCAATGAAAGCAAAAGCAAAAACAATAATAATAATAATTATAATAATGATTTTTTAGATTAGGAAAAAATTTTTAATTGTTGGATCCGAATTAAAAACTTAGTATTTCTGTTTCACTGAGTAAACAAAAATTTTAAACACAGCAAACTTCAGCTTTGTGTCTGGTTGAGGGAATGGTTAAAAGCTCAGCCTAGCATCCAAAAGGTTCTTGGTTCGAGACCAAGAGTACTATTCCAACCAAGATTTACGCCCTTTCAGTCAGTTACGCCGTTTAAGAAAACTTTAACTTGGCGGATGGTTCTAAGAGATTCTTCCGCGACTCTACGCAAAGTAAAAGTTGACATAAAGGGCGGCCGTGAGTGACTATAAAACAACGCAAATCGTTAGCGGAATATACAGCACTTCAGCAGTCGCTAAAACTCTCCACACAAGTAAATTCTAGATGAGGGCGAATTTAGCTATTTTCCGCCCAAAGGCTTAGAAAATTTTGTCACCCTTTGCGCACAGATATTCCCAAAAAAATTTTGAAGGAAAATTCTGCTTTTTTAAAAAGTAGATACCTACGCTCGAAAAAAATTTTTCACTGTGTTTTTTGTGTTCTATAACATTCATATTTAACAGTAAATTTATTAACTATTTTAAAAATTTCTAGACATTACACTTCCTAGACCTGCGTCCCGGATTCGAAACTCCCCTGTTAGCAAACCAAATTTGCCCCTTATTTGAAGGTAAAATAGTTTTCAGCAGAACTTAAGTCCCTAAAAATTTACCACCTGCAGGAAATACGATTCTAAATCCTACTCAGACAACCCCTATTCGAGTACCGGAGAAATGTAGTTCAAAGAATAGCTTAAAGCTCCATGGTACATGAATTCAAATCAAAATTATAAATAAAACAAATTCAACCAAAAAATTGTTTTATACCCACAATTTTATGATACGGTGAAAACACACTTCCACACTGACTGAATTTAGACACTTTCAAACTCGATACTTAGCTGAAAATTAACACTTTAACTAACTATTTTGTTGAAAAGATTTTCATTTCATCGATGTAGTGACATGCATTTCAATTTTCAAGATTTACAGCATCTGTAGAGTAAGAAATAATAGATCGCAGTGATCTTTGCCGTTTACAAAGTATCTATATTTTTATTTACCAGCAATCAACAAAAATTAACGCACACATTATAATTGTACCTAAACACTTACTTAGCATTATTATGATTAGCAATATTTTTAGGCGACTGCAGTCTCTTCATTGAGTAAGATGCCCTCTGACTATCAGTTGCTAAACGATCAACGATTGCTTCTAATTCACCAAAAACCTGAAAATATGATAGAAAAATGATAGTTGATAATGTGATTTTTACGATTTCATCGCATGAAACATATTTAATAGGCAACATACATATTATAGCAAACTAACATTCAAGAAGTAACAATAAATTTAATCAAATGAAAATACATGTTATCCCAACAAGTTTTCTGATAACCAACTTTATCATTAGACACAAATTTATACTGCTCAAGAAAATCAAAGATCATTGCCAACTGAATAGCTCAAGGACTAATAAAGATATTGATAATGTTCTATAATATCATATATTTTTGAACAAGAATTTAAAGTTTCTTTAGTCGAGAGAAAAATTTTATTCGACTCTTCTCATTTAAAGATCCTTCGGGTTTATGATTCATATTTTTTTATTCGAGAGCATTTTTTTCTATATATCCTGTATACGATAATTTACGAAAGACGTATCTCAGATCTGCAAAACCACTATAATATTTTAAAGCGACGAAATTCCTAATTTAAGAACAACGAAAAAATATTCAGCTCAATTATTCTTTGCAGACATTTGACATGACTCCCTTTCTCGCTAAAAAAACGGATTCATGTGCAAGTAGAAAACCACTGATCATGTGCAAAGGATTCGCACAGCAGAAGGTCTTCAACACCTTCGCGTGTTTACCAGATGGGAGCCAACTTCAGTAAATACTGACTAAATTTTATTCTTTACCAGCACCTTTTATACTTGAATCTGTACACGGATATTCGCATAAATAAATACGTATGTACTGATGCCTAATTACGTTGTACGTACAAAGTACAACAAACGCACCTATCAACATAACATAAGCGGTGATAAGCCAATTTGTCATGGTCCAACAATTATGAATTACATACAGAGTGTAACAAATAATTCGTGCAAATGTATTTTAACTTGCTGTACACAAAATTAGTCAGTCTTTCAATACAGGTATGATTCCCACAGCTACTTCCCCAGTTTTTTCATTGTAAAAACAATAAATCATGCGCCTGAGGGGATTTATCAAGTCTTAGTACTGTTGATCCCGCTCCAATTTCACTAGAGTGCTTCCTACCACAGCACCCACACAATCATATGATTCTATGCAAATGGTTAAACAGGCCTGGTAGTTATAACTGCTCTGCATACCCCTAAATCTTGATGGTCTAAAGGTTAGTCTTTGTGTTGGCAAGAGTAAGGGTGGTAATGAGGTGTGTGGAGTGGAGCAGGATAGGGGTTGGTCTGTCCAGGAGCTATCATGAAGAGAGAGTTTTAATTCCCTTACAGTTGATAGTTGATTGTGAAAAGAGGATGGACAGATGGAGGAGGAGCTGTTATTATGGGTTCCTCATCAGCAAATAATTATCCAGCTAACTCCCTTATTGTGGGTTTTGAAGTGCTCTGGCTTGAGGTTTTCAACTCACAGCTCTTCTTTTCTAGCATTTTAGGAGGCAAGATCGATGGAAGTTCAGTTGTCATTTCCTGGAAAATGGTTTTGATGGGACTTTTTAAGGAGTACAGTCCATTAATAATGCCTGCTCTGTACAAATTATATTCTTTTCATGTTCCTTTAGACTTTGACTTTTCATATCATCAACAGAGTCAGATCTGATTTGGAATTTGAGGGAATCTGTTCGTCAGATTTGGAGTTATTTTCAGACGACATTGAAGAAAAAGAAGATAGGAAAATTGATTTCATAAAAGAAATATCACTTATATAAAAATAGTACAAAAAAATGAAAACAAAAATAAGGAAAAGCATAAAAAATTTTCACATCTCAGTCTGGACAACAGTAAGATTATAAATGATTTTGTTTTGAGATTTAAGGTCGATCATAGAGTCAGTTTGTCATTTTATCTGATCATTTTCTATTTGTGGAGGGGATAGTTGATTTCATTTTTGTTCAAACAAAAGTTTTTTGGTTGAATTTCATTAAATTTTGGCAAAATTATTGCAAAAAAAAGTTGAGATTTGAGAAAAAATCTCGTAACAAATAATTTACTGTTTATCATGACATCATTTTGTTTGAACCTCGCATTTCTTTAACAACAGAAACACGTTATGTTATTATAGCAACAATAGCCCTTTGATCTGTTTATTCCCGTTTATCCCTTATTATTACTCATTTTGTTCAGCAATCATTTATGAATTTTATCTGCAAGAATCTGTTTTTGTTGTCTTTAGTGGGTTTGTCTTTTTATTCCAGATATCAATTTTCAAAAATTTTATACAAATTCTCTCAGAGCTATACATTCAGACTTACAATAAGGATTCAGATTTTTTGATTTCTTACTCCCTTTGAGCCTGTCTCTTTTTTGTGGGTGTATGGAGTCTGAAGGGTCATATTTTATTGTTATGACATAGTTTGAAAATTTGACTAATTTTTTATTTTTTATTTGTTTTTGTGAGGTGAATTTTGAGTTGTATTACATTTTTTAATTACTTTGTTATTAACTTGCTATGAGTAAGTATTTTCAGGAGAATTTTTCTGTGTATTTTCATTTTGTTTATTCATCGATCTTGTAACTCTTTGGAGTATTCTTCTCAGAGATGGAATAACACTACAATTTAGTTTCCATTATTGGTATTTTACCATTACCAAATTTCATTATGGTACTGGTATTTGAGCACTGTTACTACTTATTTTGGTAACATTTCTAATTTTGTTTCCAAATTTTTTCTAGTGGTATTTCCATTTCTAGTATTAGTATCGGTATTTGTGTAGAGGTATTGTTAAGTCCTATTTTTCGTTTCTAGTATTTTTTTTCTCTTTTCTCCCTTTACAAAATTTCAAAATAATTGAAATGATGGTGTTTGTGTAGTGATATTGTAACTTGTTTTTCATTTTTGTTATTTTTTGTAAACAAATTTTCTTCTTTCTCTCTAATAAAATTACAAATTATTGAAAGGATTATGATTATGTAGCAGTTCTATTTTGTTTCTGATATTTTTTTGATTCTTTTTCCTTTTGAAAATTATTGAAACGATGATATTAGCCATAACAAGTTGAAAAAATAGAGATAGTACAGTAATAGGAGCTGACCAATGACAAATTTGAATTTTTTTACAAATACCATACCATAACCTTTTATTTAGCTATTGTTTTGTTAATGGTATTTCTGGTATTGGGAAATAACAGTGTTGAATTGAAATAGTTTTAGAAGTTTGGGTATCATTATCTTATTTTTAAGTTATGAGTTTCTAGTATTTGTTATGTTTCTAGTATTTGTGTTTGTAGTAGTAAATAGTATTTCAGTTATCCATTATTATAGCGTGTCACTCCCTGATTTTTCTGTCCTCATTTATTAAGTATGTACGCTTCAGTCTGTTGATTGAAACTGTTTTTTGGTTTTCCTTCTATGAGTATCACAAAGTTTTTGTCATCACATGATACTTCTTTATAAAGATTGGCGTATAGTTTCTCCACCGAAGATTTTATTATTTTATTTCAAATAAACATATGTGATGTGGTGGCTAAATGTCGAGAGACTTAAATCTTTGGCCGGCTTTGACAAGCTGCCCATTTTAAAAAGTTGTTTACACCAGTTCAAATATTTTGAACCATAATTTCAGAGTTAATTTCTTTCGAGTCGGTTAAAAAGTCTCCTCGAAAGTGTAATTCTTCTCCAAATGTTAATTGTGCAGCAGAATGACCTGTGTCAGTTTTGAGAGTAGAATGAAGACCTAAGAGGATGGCTGGAAGTATTTCAACCCACCTCTTAGAGTTACTTACCATAATGGAAGCTATGTATCAAGAGTACTGTGTCATTAGGAGTTGAAGTTATTGCTTCAATATATCAACTACTTATTTATGAGTTTCAGTGCACAATGAAATGATACAATCTTTTGCGCTCATTTGGAAAGTGAGGGGGACATCAAATGACTGAAATATATATAACCTTTTTTAAAGGAAATTTAAGGCTAAATATTTTCATACTGTATTACTTTTTCAAAAAAATCATATTGCTTGCGATAAATGTGAAAATCCGTTTTGAGGGAATATGGTTCTGGCAGTGAGAATGTGACTATTAGTATGTTATTTTAAACCACGGATGGAATCATGCTACCACATCAGATAACAGAAATACCATTTATCGGTACAAACACCAATACCAGAAACTCACACAAACTTCTCCTAACTGAACTTGGTAACTTTTTAGTGCTCCATATCTCAAGAAAGGGGAGACATGGAAGTACAAAATTTTGTAAAATTAATTATTTCATTAAGGAAAAATATGTTTACGGAGGTAAAAAATGTGAAAAAAATTATTGTAGTGGCTTAAGGAGTTAAAATCCATAACTTTTTCTAAATGGAGGCTTTAGACTTTTTTTCTTTAAATGACACATCCACATAATGAAACCTTTATTTTCACACTTCAATCATAAAAATTGTTTCAGCCGTTTTCTTCAACCTTTGCCGCAGTATAAAGAACTTTATAAAAATTAAGATCTAATCAGATTAGCAAATGCATAATTTTAAAAATTTAAGAAATAAAATGAAATTTTTTTTTGACATTGAAAGGAAATCTAATTAAAAACATCAAACTAATCTTGGGGAAAAGTCGCAAAGAAATAATAAAACCTAATATAACTTGTCATGATATCTTTTTAACATTCAAAAGGGATAAAATGATTTTGTACGCTCCTAAGGACAAAGGCCATCTTGAAAAGTTGTTTCAAAATTACAGAACAGTCTGAAATGCAACATATTGGAAAATTAATTCGATGGAATCCAATTAATCTGTCGATTAATTCATTTGATGTCACTTTGATCGCTTTCCTCCTTCTCAACCTCACAGGAATTGGAGCATTTCTTCGATGTGATATATCAATGAATAAGTCTTGATTGCTTCCTCCATCAATTCGAAAACGAGAATATATCCAAAAACTTTAATTACTTAAAATGGACATTTTTTAAGGAAAATTACAAGGCGGAGGAACAAACGCTTCGCAAGTAGGTATTTAATTTCAATTAAAAAACAGAAGTTAACTATAAGGAGGCACTTTCTCAAAAATTCGCCTTAATTCGGGCATACTACGAAGATACATGTCATTTTTAAAATAATAAATAAAGTAAAATTCAACTTTTTCATTTAAATTTTAAGAGGTCTGCCTTTTACAAACGAAAGGTTTTGAGTTCCAGACTGGTCGCCATCATATTCTTGCCTGAAACTGGAAGGAAAATTCCATTTTGTTCAATTGGTGCTCCCACATGCGATTGGAAAGTTCATATTAAGAGACTATTGGCCATCGAATCCCACCAACTCAGTTCCCTACATCGATACCATCAATAATTTCCGAACGAAAGGTAAAACAGCTACGTTTCCAGAGCCAATAAAATAATTCAAAAAACTCACTTTAGACGTTTCTTGGTGGAAAATCTGTTCAGCAGCAAAATAAGTTTGCAAATTATTAACCAAGAACAGCACACGAGAATCGTACAATGCTGGTAGCTCATCGTGTAGCTCACTGTTTAGAAGTTCGTAGGTTCGTTTCGCTTCTTCGAGTTGTTCTCTGACTTTGGCAGCCTTGGCTTCGTCTTTTTTTTTGGTCGAATTAGTCAACGCCTGAATAGATTGGGCGTTATGTCTTTGACTGTCGTAGTCAACTAGCTTGCGGCCTCGTTTTTCGATCTTTTTCTGAAATAATGCAAAATATAAACATCGTCATTCATTTTTTAATACATATCATTTTTACTTCGACAAAGGGACTTCAAATAACATCGTTAAAATTTCACGATAACACACTTACACATGCTTCTTTGTCAACGTTACAACCTACTTGTGGCTTGAGCAATAAAGACCCATCCACCAATGTAATAATTAAAGAACATCTATTTTACTAGTTATGGTACGGCATGGGTTGTTACTTCATAGTCTTATAAGAGACGACATATGTGCTTTCTTACGTAAACCATTCTTCTTCATACTTTCTATTCACACCCACAATTGACGAGAAAAGTGTTACTTTTTCCCCCATATTCTCCTGTTCGCAAACAGAAGAAATACACCTACTCTCGAGTCAAAAGCAAAATATTTTACAATTTACAAAATCAAGTAACTGGTGTCACAGATCTCGTTTCATCACTACTGAACAATCAAATCCTACACGAACACCTACTAAATTTTAAGGGCCGAAGATTCGATTTTTTTTTAAGCGAAGACGTTTCTCACTATCACACATCAGTGGACACTACTCAAGAACAATACGAATGAAAACGAAATAATTTTACAACACACTTTTTATCTTCTATACGAAGAAAATTGCAAGACCCAAAAACCGTACGGCACGTACTTATAATTCGTCCAAAAAAAAAAAACAAAAAAAAATAGAATCTTCTGGGCCCAGAAACTAAAATTTTTCAAGTAACAGAAGTATAATGAAAAAATTTAGAGAATAGTCCAATCCACTGGTTCTCAAACTTTTTCAACTTTTTTTGGTCCTGCCCCCCTACCTAAATATAATATTATGTTAGTGTAGTTTTTTTTAGTAATTTTTAATTGTGTTATTTTTACCCAGTTTGACCATCTTAAAAGGAATAGGGGTGGGGATGATGAGAATTTATCCGTTTCATGTGAAAAGAAAACGATTAGTACCATTTCCCCCATTTTGACCCAATTTTTACCGACTGTGTATAGAGGAGGTTATATGTTTGGTATGTCCTCTATGTCCGTAAATAACGGAATTTCGTTCGCTCAGAACAAGGGTCTTACTTTAAAGATTTTAATGAAAGTAGTCTCAAATTAATGTTCCCGACCATCCAGAGAATGTCCTAGGCTATTCACATTTGAAGATTAAAAGATTAGAAGGGTGAAGTTGAAGAAAATGAGAATTTAAAGATTGAAAAAATTATTGTCATAAATTTGGAAAAATCCACCAATAATAGCTACTCATTCAGATCAACCCAGTCGGCTTTTTTTTTCTTTTTTTTTAAATAAAATTTATCTTTAGTCAGGTATATTTGTAGGCACTGCAAAAATTTTGTGTTCACAGTTTTGAGAAAACTACAAAATGGATAGAGCTGAAATTTTCACGATAGTTCTTATATAAGAGCAGGTCTGAAAAAAGTTGAATGCCTATCGGCTTAGTAATTTTCGAGAAAACTGGAAAACAAAAAATTCCTGGAAAAGTCGTTTTTCCAAGATTCTGAGAAAAAGACGAAAGAGATCAAGCTGAAATCTTATGTCGGCGCAAGTTTGATAGAAGTATGGGGCCTATTAATTCAGTAGTTTCAGAGAAAGTTGGAGAAGAAAAATTACTGGAAAAAATTTTTTGTTCATGGTTTTGAGATAACTAACAGATAGCGCTAAAATTTCTTGAAAGGTATTCCTTATATAGAACCAAGTCTAATAGGAATTTGATGCCTGCTGGTACAGTACGTAGTTTTTGAGAAAACCAGAAAACAATAAATTCATAGAAAATTGATGTTTAGCAATAAAACATCGCTAGATCGATATTTTTGTTAACAACATGGGTAAGTATCGATAGTTTTTTGTAAGTTTTTTACCTGAAACTAACAATGAAATACCGATATATCGATATGTTTGTCAGATATTATAGAGGTTAAGGTTGAAAGATTTGTAGAAAGTATAACAATAAATTAGGTTAAAAGCAAATTTTCAAAAGATATGCTTTCTATTATTTTTTGGCTTTAGCTTCATGCGAAATAAACATTTTGTGGCAGAAGATTGGGTGCAGTATTGGTATATTATAAAATCGCAGAATTGAGTAGAATAAAAGTTTATAATAACAAGACAGAAATACTGGATAAAGAGAAAAAAAAACCAGATAAAAACGGATATAAGAGTATGTGTGGGTGTGTTGCAACACGTGAGAGCAGCACTGAAGTTGGTCATCTGGTGTACTTCAACAAATTGAGGGAGTAAAATAAAAGCGTCTAAAAAAAAGTTGTTTAAGAAGTTACATCTTAGAAGTGTGTGATAGTAGCAAAGAAAATATGTGATGTACAGAGTATGAAATGTATGTACATGGCGGGGATGTATGAAGATAAACAGTTGAGAGGTGGAAAGAAAATCAGTGTTGCCACGAGTATAAAAGTTAAAAAGGTTTGTATGATTAAAGTCGAGTGTTTGCAAGAGTGTGAGGGGGAGAGGATTGGTGGTCCCAAAACCCCCTTGCAATCATCTGAACTGAGCATGACTGCGAGAGATTAAAGCAAAGGTTAATGACATATACATTACATATTAATGTTGAATAAAGTGGTAAAATTACAATGATGTAAATAATCATTCAAAAACTAAATAACCATGATTTTTGATAGAAGTGTAAATAAATAAGTCAAATAAAATTAGCAAAATGGTGAACTTTGACAAAATGGTAACTAAAAATGGATTGTAATGACAAGTACATAAATTAATCACTTTATTAAATATACGAAATGAACAATTATTATTACATGTATTTATATGTTTTAGATTGACACTAAATATAAAGAAATAAGATTAAGTAAAAGTGAAAAAATTGGTTTCATTCAGGTAATTGACTAATTATGTATTAATCCGTATTAAAATATTAGATGTTAAATGATGAATTTATTGTTTCATATGTTGGATCGAGTTTTGAATTGGCAGAAGTGATTATGGATCAATGTAAGGTGATTTAAGGAGTTAGTTTGTAAGAAGAATGTGCTGTTTACTGGATAAGGCTTTGGTAAGTAAATCAGCTGGTTGATCTGTTGCTATTTGTTCAAATTTGAATTCCTTATCCAAAAGTGCTTTGGCTAATCCATAGCAGTTAATCATTAGATCTCTCAGTCATTTCTAGCCTCCTCCAGAAATTATGTGAATAACAGAAATTTTAGATTCAAAAACTTTGACTGGAGTATCAATATTAAAGAATTCAAAATTAATAAGGCATGTAACTTCAATGTCATCAAAGGCATCGCATAAAGCTATAAGTTCAGAAGTGGTAGTTGATGATGCATGTATGTTAGAATTGCAGACATTAACATACATTGATCCAACGTATGTATGATTTACAAAGACTCCTTTCTTAGCACATTGAGCTTTATCAGTTTTATCAAGCGTAAAAATATTGTTGAGTTTACTGAGGTCATTGACCATGTGGTCATCTGCTGTGTTATCTAATAACATAGTGTGAAGTTGGTTCTTTGGTTTGTCAACTTTTGATGCTGTTAGAAGCATCGACCATTGAAATTATTCTTCTAAAATGTCATCAAAGCTCAACTTATTGGGATTAGAGTGGAGCATCATAATACATTTAACTTGAAAATTTGATTTATCATTGGGCTTATTCTGGGTATTCAAGCTATTTGAGTTTTGTGATTTTGAAATGTTGATATTGGACATTTGAGGAGTGTTAGCTTGAGAAGACTTTTCATTAGGGCAAGTACAACACATATGTCCTCTTTTATTACATATATTACGAGTAACATCCTGTGATCATTTAAATAATTTGTAGTCTTATAGTTTGAATTTGGATATTAGTTTCGATTATTTCAAAAATTTGCATTACTGTTGTGCAAGGGTTGGTATAAAGGCTTGATCAAACCCTGGGAAAGTTTTATTAAAATATTCAATATGATCACATTTTTCGAAGATCATTTTGATTAAACGTACAATTATTTTTTCATGTTCAATGTTATGAAATTTCAAAAATACAGGATCAAATTTTTTTAGTAATGATATCATTACCTAATCTATTTCATCAGCTTCTAATAGGGGTAATATGTATCCCACAATTCCTCAACCAAATTCGAAAAGTATTCTATAAATTGGTGAATATTATCTTTCCTAGGATCAAAGTATAAGGATGGAAATTCAGATTTAAGAACCATTATCGAGTATCAAGGATTTCAAAAATCTCAGAAACAAAATCGCAGTGTTTGACATGATGTAGAATTCTCTTATCTAATCTTTTGAAATGTGAGCTTTGGCTGGCCATCTCCTGAGTTTGGAAGAATTTGATCCATCCAGTAGTTAACCTTTCATCAGTCAAAGTATAAATGTAACTGGTTTTTCTAGGACCTGGAAAGACAGTAGTTTGACACCCTTTACCTATCAATGTATTATTTATCATTGTACACAATCTTTCTTAACCAGTTCCTTTAAAGATGATCAAAACACAATCATTAGATTCAGTAACAATAATGAAAGGAGTAATCAAATAAATAAGTTTAAAAAAAAAGAAAAAAAAACTCAATAGACACAATCCCAACAAAATGTCATAAGACAAGGACTGCTGTACCTGTGATAACCAAATCTGAATATTAGGAAAGTTCGTTGTTTTGTCCTGTGTGTCTCAGTGGTAAGAGAAATAAAAAAAAAGAAAATAAAAGTCCAAGAAGAGCAAGTGAAGAACACGTGTTATACATGAGATAGGAAGATTCCCAAACATTAAACAAGACTAAATAACCCAAATAATTTTGATAAAATCAATTAATGGAACAAATAAATGCAAAAGGTAGTAAATACCTAAAAGTAAAATTAATTAAATGTTGAGAAAAAAAAAAAAAAAAGGAAGTAGAATTTATTTTTAATTACAACACCTGAAAACCCTAAATTTAATAAAAGTAAAAAATATTTCAAATACTAAATAAAATTAAATAAAATTCAAAACAATTTGTTTGAAAATAATTTTGAATAAAATAAAATTATAAAAAATTTGGTCGTCTTTGTTCGTTTAAGCAAAATCACTCAAAATAAATTCAATATTGTACAATGAGAAAGTTGTGCAAAATTCAAAAATTTGCAAATTCATGGAAAATGGAGGTTTGAATATGAAAACCATGTCAACGAATATGATGTATAATTATCAAAAGAAAGTAAGAGTTTGTTGCACTGAACAATGGTACAAGTGTACAAGATTAAACAAAAGAACAAAATGAGCCGTGTTTACATCATGAAAAGTACTCTTTTGAACTTCAGTGTTTGCAAGAGTAGGCAACCAACTTGCTCAAACTTGTCCTATTGTAATTATTTTTTTGGCCAAAAATATCTTTAAATTACAAGAATTTTGGATTTATACACAAAATTTTGATATAACAAATAATAAGTGCATAAAAATTACAAATTAATTGAAAATATCTTAAGTTAGACAAACTAACTTTTACAGCAACGTACAGTTTTTTGAGTATGAAGACAGGTATTTATGACTTTGATAACCAATGATTCTTAGTGTGATAAATCAGCTTTTAATGGATTTAACAATGACTATAACAAATTTTGACTATGTAGAATATAGTACTTCAGTTGTTTGAGATTAAACTTCGATGAGATTTGAGTGATTTTTGACCATTTTGAGTTAGAGATTTATACCAAATAGATGATAAAAGCTGATTTTGACAAAGTAGTTTCAAAAATGAAATTTAGTTTTCTGTTAGAATTATGTTAGCTGAGATGATATTTCATTAAATTTAGTTTGAAAAATTAATTCCACACAAGAGGAAGGCAACTAATAACTTTACAGACTTTCAGGCAACACAAGTAGAGTTCCTGACAAGTTCAGCAATTGACAACAGCCTTGAAAATTCATATGACTAAGCTAAATTTAATACATAAGCAGGGAAAAGGCTTTTCAGCAAATGACAAGATTACTACAAACTAAACAACAAAGAACTTTTTTGGCCAGAAAGTGGTGGGGCTTGAAAGTACAGTGATAAAATAAGTTGGAACTAAGTAACCCAACTATTTAAAAATTTTCACAAAATATGAAAACCACGATTTAAAGCATTTTACTGGGCTAAACAAAAGTATTTTGTTTCACAAAATTAATTAAAAATTGTGCTTTGTTTATTTCAGAGTGAAAAAATCTGTTCCAAGCGATGCTACCATATAGAGGTTGAGGTTGACAGATTTGTAGAAAGTTTAACAAAAATAAAGTTGTTCACGAAATTACACCTCAGTGTGTGATTGTAGCAAAAAAAAAAAAGTAAAGTACAGAGTATGAAATGTATATACATGGTGGAGATGAACAAAGATAAACAAATTAGCAGCAGAATGAGGATCAGTGTAGCTGTGAGTACAAAAGTGTGAAAAGGTTTGTATGATTAAAGTTGAGTGTTTGCAAGAGTGTGATGTGGAAGGATTAATGGTTCCAACAGATATCAACAACTATGGATACAAATATCGATAACTATTGATATTATTTTACAGTTTTTTCAAGTAATAGGAATTATTATTTTTTTGTTTTGAATTATGGATGAAAATTGTCAATCTTTGTTTTCTAGAGAAGTATCGCTGCGCAAGAATTCCTTTTTTGGGTAGTTTCATGGCTCCCTGGAGTACACTTGTGCCTTTCAGTTTGAAAATTATTGGTCAAACCCATGTACAATCCATTAATGCATTGAAGTTTGATAAAGATATCTGACTCCTATTACTACCAAGACCATCAACATTAACAAAGCTCAACAAGTACAGTCATATATTCGAACTCTACCAGTTTTAACACATTTAGGCTGAACTGGAGAAAAACTGACGTAATTTTGATTAATTTTTACCAAATTCAACCAGAAACTATTAGAACTGGTAGAATCCGAACACACTTAATACATATGTTCCAATAACAAGTAACTACCATTAACAATACCATACGGAGATATACATACGCAAGTGCACACCAAAATTTGAGAAAAGAAAATAATTACTTACTCGCATTTCCGGAAATTGTGCTTGATATGTATTTATAGGAATTAAAACTTGGTCAGCTAATTTATGGCTAAAATCATTCCATAACATTTCTACGTTCTGACTTTGCGTGTACAGCAGTTCGTGTCCCAGCCATCCGCTTTCGTACATTTCATTAAGCGAATCCATTAACGATTTACTAGCTGCCTGCATGGCTAAAACAACATTATATTCAAAAATTAAATTATTGAATTTGGAAAGCAAAAGATTGTAGCCCTTTTTCATGCCTGGACTAATAATAGGCCGACTTGAAATATAATTTGGCGATGATTACGTCGTGGAGAAACAACAAATTATAGGAATTATTACGTTACCTCGAACACATCTAATGTAGTTATTGAATTCTTTTTGTAGTCTATTAGCTGCATTTTGTTGTTTGGTAAAATTTTGCAGGTGTTCGTCGAAAATTTCGTCAGCAGTTCGGTCAACTTTTCCCAAATTTTGTAGAAACTAAAATCGAGAGAAAAAAACTACAAATTAAAATGACCTAACTGGTACTTCTTAAAAAAATACGATTAGTGGAATTAATCGAAAATTCACTAGAAAATCACAATAAAATATATAACATACAAATAATAAACTTTCTGTTTTGACTTTCGATTAAAGCCGAATACATTTATTTCAGGTATGCAAAAGAGAAATAACTAAATCACAGTTTTGGGCAAAATTTATTTTGTAACTAGCAACTATAACTGTAACTAATTAATTTTTATAGAAACTATCAATTATAAATACTTAGTTAGGTATTCATACAACCAATGTTTCACAACTAAACTGGTAGTAGTAGTACCAACGACTATAAATAATTTAGTTGTGGAATATTAGTTGTATGATTATCTAACAACCAAAACAAATACAATTAATTTACTGGTGGAAAATTAGTTGTGTGGGAAATTAACAACTAATATTTAATTGCAATTGTGGAATAACAACTAACAACAAAAGTAATTAGTTATGCTTAGTAATTAAAAACAAGAAAAATTTAGTTGTAGTTGTCAAAAAATAGCTAAAACTAATATTTCACGGTAGTTTTCAAACAAATAATAAATAATAATTAGTTTTAGTTGACTATAGTAGTCAAATAATAACTAACAACTAAAATTCAAATTCATTATTTTGAAGCATTAGCATATAAAGAAAACTTGCTGATATTAAGTAAAACTAAGGGCGTAGATAAGGGGTGCCTTATGGGTCTGAATCCTCCTCAGCGAAGAAAAAAGTATTAATATTATTAAAATAGCGTATTTTGTCGTCTTTAAAGATTTTATGTTAAGAGAGGGGATCAAAAGCTACCAATGAATATATTATGTCATCTGCACCGTTGACTAGAAAAATAAACATTATAAAATTTTTCTAGCAAGACTCACAGGAAATCTATCAGATTTTATTTTAAAAGTGTCCACAGATATGAGAGTGAATATACCACCCAAATAGGGTTCTTGACATTTATCTTTACAACTATTGATTTTTTCTTAACAGTAATACAGTATGAAAATGTTTGGAACAAAATTTCCTACAAAAAAGAATATATTCATTTTGGTTGTCTGACATCCAGCCCCTTACCAAATGACTGCAAAAGGTAGTACCTTTTTATCGAGTACTGAAAGCATATTGTTGCTACACTGATGTCATAACTTCAACTTATAATGACTATGATACATATGATACATTAATTTTTGAATAGATGGAGGACAAAGGGGTCTAATCCCGTCAGTTTTTTGTTTTGGTTTTTCTGTTTTACTAGTTGAAATGAAAATTGCAGGAAAAAAAAAAGGAATACTTGGGGAATTTTTTTCACTTTAATTTTCCTCTATTTTTTAAGTTTTTTCAGGATCTAAACGAGCCTCTTATTTTACCCCGAACCTTCAGACATATACCTCAGAAACCCCCATCCACCCCTCTTGTCGGATCTGCAAAAATTAAAAGAAAATCATTAAAATATTCCTCATTTTTTACCTCACTGCTAGTAAAGTTATAATTGCAGCCAGTAAAAGAAAAAACAACTCAGGGAACTAGCCCCCTTACCCCTTATTTAGACACACGTGCAAAAATGGATGTGTCGTGAATATTGTGTCATTATAAGTCGAAGTTATTTCCAATATAGCAACTGTAATCATGTTTTCAGTGCACAATGAAAATGAATCTTTTGTGCTCATTTTCAGGAGAGGGGACATTAAATGAATAAAATGTATATAACATTTTCTATAGGAAATTTAGTGCCAAATATTTTCATACTTTACTACTTTAAAAAAAAAAATCAATGTTTGTTGAGATGAATGTGAAAAACTGTTTTTGGGGCATATTTACCCCATATCTGTGAATTCAGTCAGTGAGGGAAATGTGACCTTTAGGCCAGGTTGTACCAACTTTGAACTGTGGGATAAAATAAGTTTAAATGATAAGACACGTGGTAAAATGAAGTTAAACCCTACTCATCAAAGGTTTAACTATTTGGTGCAACCAGAACTTGGTATATTATTTTAAACATCCAAACTGATCGATTAGGAAAAAAATCGAAACTATTCTAATTTGTCCAAATAAATAAGTTTAAGCTAAAAACGTGTTTTTAAAAGTTAAGCTTTTATGAATTTTATTGGCTTTATTTTCATGCAAAATAGATATTATTTTTTTGCGGAAGATTGACTGCAGTATTGGTATATTTTAAAATCGCAGTAGTGAGTAGAATAATAACTTATAATAACCTCTCATGACTGGACAAAAAATATAATTTTGGAATTAAATTCAAGTAAATACCTATCAAAAATAACTCAAGATTTTATCAAAATGTTTGGAATGGATGCCCAAGAACAAAACTTGTTTTTAGAAAATACCATATCTCATTTTGTACTTCAAAATTTTACATCAAATTTTGGGGCTGATTCTACCACAATTTTGGTAGTTAGTTTATATTTGACAGCTAAACTATTATTTGTTATGACAACTACAACTAAACAATTTGTTTTAATTGTACACGTAACTAAATTTTTCAAAAAATACAGTTAGAGTTGTTTAGACAACTTCAACTATAACTAATTGAGTTGAGGAAAATTAACTTCATCTACAACAACCAACTAAATTTCAGGAAAAATAATTGCATCTAAGGTTTCAACAAATTAGTTATAAGTTGATAAATTAGTCAACTGAAAAGTTTATTAGTTACACCAAGCATTGACTGACGACTACAACTAATTTGCTTGCAAAATATTAGTTACAACTATAAAAATAATAATTAAATTTCAAAACAATTGTTGCAACTTTAGTTGAAACCAATAATTAGTTTCAATTTGTAAGAGTAACTGATTAATAAATTTTATTAACAAAAAAACCAAAAAACCAACTGCGTTAATCTGAATGAATAGCTTTTATTGGTGGATATGCCCAAATTTATGACAGTAATTTTTTCCATCTTTAAATTCTTATTCTCTTCAATTACACCCTTCTAATTTTTTAGTTTTTAAATATGAATAGCCTACAACATTCTCAGATGGTCGGCAACATTTTGAGCAAACTTTCATTAAAATCCACAAAGTAAGACACTTGTTCTGAGAAACTGAAATTCTGTTAGTTCTGGAGATAGGAGATACCAAGCATATAACCTCCTCCATATGCAGTCAATTTTGCCCAACACTGCATCATATGCTGTCACTTCCAATTTTCCCTGTTAAGCATAAATAAATTTTTATAGTTCTTGTAAGGATGTTGTGGTTTCTGTAAGATTCCATATTCATAGGTTAAAAAATATAAGTTCACAGATAAGTGGAGTAGAAAATAGTTTCTACATTGCCATATTATTATATACATTTTTTTATTGTCGGTTTTATATTTAAATCTATTTATTAACCTTGATCTCATGAAATAATCTGGGATAGGGCTAAATACTTCCTGTTTTATAACCCTAGAAAAATTTTGGTACAAAAACTCAAATTCTAAGATACTGGTTGTAATTTGTTGTTGGATAATTATGAAATTTAGTAGGAACATTATTACTGAACCAAGGACCCTACTTCTTGATTTTGGTCTTAACTGGCCAGATGGTACTTCTGGCATTGCTATTTTAGTTTTTATTTTGGTTATAAAATGTTTAATTTTGGACTAATAGTTGCCATATTTGAAAAAAATATTTACTATAATTCAGAGACTTAGAAACATTACATGTTTATATTATGTTACTATTAGTTGAGTTTCTGAAATTTACCATAATATTGGTTATTTTTTGTTTCCATTTCCAATACGTTTCCTGATTTTAACAACATTTTTCATTCTATTTCCATTTAAAAAAAAATTTCCTCATTTTAAAATATGACGATATATTAATTGTAACAGAATAGTTCCAACACAATAATATAAAATAGTGTATTAAACAGTAAGGTTAAACAGTAAAATAACAATCAATATAAGCAAAAGAATCAAATAAACTTTTCAACAGTCACACAACAGAATAGTAAAATAATAATGAATAATAATGAATGAAGTAAGTACAAAACATGAGATTATATAGTAATTGATTTGTAAAACTAAAGGGAAGGTTCGAGCAATTTTACAGAGTGTTAGCGAAGGGTTTCAATCTTATTGGTTAACAGAAATGTATATATATATGAAGTATGACCAATTATTTCATGAGAATATGACATAAAGTGGGTGTTCACAAATAATTTAGAAGAATTTAAGATATATGCAAGATTACAAACAGATTGTAAACAAGAAATAAAATCATGAGACTGTGTAAACAAAGTAGCTGTGTATGTGGAAAGATGATATCATCAGTCAAGTCAAGACTTGTCTGAATAATGTGATTAATTATGAATGGATTAAGAATGGAAAATAGATTGAAAGTAATGATGATGAAGATGATAATAAATGTATAAATTTAGGAAAGCGTTATAATACAAAAATATCGTTACATAAAATTTTCCAAATCTTATTCAAATATTGATATTTTCCAAAGATTATTGATATTTTGTCAATATTTTTTCAAGTTTATTCTCCCATATCAAAAATTAATCAGGTGAGAAATTATAATTCAGTTTCTATTACATTTCCATTGTTGGTCTTGAAACTAACTGGTTAGTTGTTTTCGATTTGGTTTCTATTTCAAAATTTTGGTGTTTCTGTTTATTTCGGTTTCTGATGCTAAAAAATATGGTTTCTGTATCCAAAAATTCTGGTTTCCATTTCCATCTCTCAATCCCTACTATAGGTAATCTATATTATAAAATTTAATTCCAATTTTTGCATATTTATCCACATTTTTTGCAACATTCACAACATTTTAATTTTGAAAAAAACTGCTCTTCTCTCACTTCACAATTTCTCAGCTACTAATTTAGCCACAAATCTACGGTTCGTACAATTGAAAAGAGGAGAAAATTTGTTCGAGTTATTTACCAAAATTAATTTTTTAATCGCGATTAATTTTTCACAAATTGGCCATAAAAAAAATACAAATTAATGAGAAATTTCCAGTTTTTTAATTTGTTATTTATTTCAAAAATCATAATAACCAAAAAAATTTTCAACACAACCCCACTTATTTTTCAAGGAAAAATTAATTTCCACCATCAAATTTCATCTAAAAAAAATTAATCACGAGATAATAGCAGAGAAAATACAAGAACAAAACTTTGCGCTCTGCGTATTACTATATGTAGGCACGTACTTATGTGTATACAAAGGGCTTTCTGCATATCTTTTGCCACCTATTGGACATTGAATGTACACACACATGTATACGATTTTGGTCATCTAGGATTTGTAAGTAGAGCGGTGGAGAGGAGGCATACCCCCTCCTCCCATGTTAGTCTATATTATAAAATTCAATTCCACTTTTTGTATATTTATCCGCGGTTTTTTCAGCATTCACATTTTAATTTTGAAAAAACTGCTCTTCTCTCACTTCACGATTTTTTAGATTCTATTTAAGCTACAAAGTTAGGGTTTGAACTATTGAAAAGAGTAAAAAATTCCCTTCAGTTTTCTAATAAAATTTAATTTGTCATCGCCATTAGTTCTTCACAAATCGGCTCTAAAAAGACTCCAAACTAATGACAAATTTCTCGTTTTTTAATTTTTCATTTATTTTGAAAACTAATGATGGTGGAAAAAAATTTTCAGCGATAACCCCACCCTTATTTTTTATCAACAAATTCATTTCCACGATCAGATTTGACCTAAAACGAATAATCACGAAATAACAGTGAGAGAAAATACCATAACAAAAATGGGCGCTCTATATATTACTATAATGTATATAGGTACATGTATACAATATATACATACACAAAGTAATTTCGGCATATTTCGCCATATATCACTCTCATATGTATATGATTTTGGTCATCTAGGATTTGTAACTGGAGCGGGTGGAGAGGGGGCATAGACGACCCCTCTTCCAAAGGTAGTCTATTGTAAAATGCTATAGATTTTGGTGCGGATTATTCAGATGGTACTTACGCAACGTTCATTTTTCTTTCGATTTTGAAAACGTTCCTAGTTCTAAAACTGTGTGAATTTAGGTCAACAGTTATATTTAATAAACCACTTTTTGAAAACCTATTTTTTCTAACGGAGCTGCTGCTGCGTTAGAATTTTTTTATTTTTATGTTTTTCATTCGTCTAATGCTCTGATAGATGATAAATCCGTAGGTCTAGGTTAACTTCTCGCGCTAATTTTAAGGAAATGTAATTGGAAACAATCCTTGTTTTTGCATTCATCTATCCTTTAAAGCCTGTTTTTTTCTTCCTTTAAACATGTTTCAAATGTTCACCGAAATAAATCAAAAATTGATATCACAAATTATTGGATTATAACTCGTCTAAAATTTTTCAAAACTGTCTTTGTTTGTTTGAAAATATATTACACGAAAATACTAGTCATCATCATACATTTTTCTTTTAACCATGGAAATTTATTACGACAGAAACTGCCCAATCTATACTAATCACCATTCGTGAATTCAAAACGAGACCGAATTTTTAAGTTTCCTTCGTCATATAACCAGTTTTTCAAAATGGTGAGATTGAGATTCAGTTCACATTAGTGATATTCTTGCAATATTGTACCAGTTCACAAGAACTACCACTCCGTGTAAAAATTCATTTGAACTTTTCGAAATAATTTTCAGTTTTGATCTAAGAAAGGATAAATGTAACGAACAATGTGGACTAATGTCTGAATGAAAAATGTTCATTTGTTGACAATATCTTCTCGATGAATGTATGCAAAATTTAATAATAAGATGGAACATAAAATAATCAATCTCCCATCCCCCACAAATTTCAATTTGAAAAGGATCATTAATTACTAATTTTAATACAAATTCCACTCTTGAAATGAAATATTCAAAAACAACCGCCATGTTGTATTTAACGCAGGCTTCGAAAATGATACAAGTTTCCATTTCATATACATTGATTTTTATTGAGGAGGGAGTTCACTTTCCCCTTTATACATATTTTTCAAACAATGGTTTAGATTCATAACAATAAAAATAATTATTTATTAATTAAAAAATAAATATGTACTAAATAAATTAAATAAATAAATAAATAAAACTCGAGTTCTCTCCAAATGCGTAACATCGAAAATACGATCACTCGATAAAAAATTCTCTCCGACCTGACGTATTTTATAGATTTTATATGAAATCGATTTCATTGGTTGCTGGCAGCGGTCAGGTCGTTTGCATACCTGTATGGTGGACAACCACGAGAAACGCTTCTTCCATATTCTATGGAATTCTACGTTCGGGTTACGCATTCCATGATAACGGTACTGTCTGGAGTACCTTATACCTCTTTACATTCAATCATGTTTTCGTTTTATTTTATTTTTTCATCGTCTTCTTTTCTTTTTGAATTACTTTTAAATCGAGCTATTTGAGTAGCTAGTATCCTTTACTTACTGGTTTTTAATTAGCTCGCATTTAACGAGCTTCGAACTTCATTAAATTGGTTGCTTTTATATGCAATTGTGAAAGGAGAAAAAAAGTACAATTTTTCTTATCTGAATTCTCCTCGTTGAAAAGTGGTTACTTTTTCGTGCTGGAAATAATACACACTCGAGGCCATGCTCCAGTTAACATCACCATACTGTTTTTTTTTCTTCTGTTATTTTCTCACATAATCGGCATCATATTGTTATACAAATTTTCATACTTTGGTGGGCTTTATTGACTGAATTTTTGCTTCTACAGAAACGTAATCTTATCTTTTAAACGATAAACATTTCTCTCTAATTTTTCTTTTGAACTAGGTACGTATTGGTATTCAACATTTCTTGAAAATTAATATTGTCGTATGGTAAAATGTCATTCATCTATATTTTCTTGAAAAAATTCCTGCATTTAGAACTTTTTTCAAGGTGGTGATGACAGTGGCTCTTTGAAGCAGTTTAATCAGGAACTGGGTGAAATTTCTAATTTAGCCAACTTTTCATAACAATATTGCAAATCTAACAATTTTGAAAAAATTGATATAAGTACAAGCAAAAAAAAAAAAAGAAAGAAAATATTCAACATCTTGTATGATGTACACACTGCAGACATTTTTAGCAGGAAAAATTCTTAACAAGCGAGACTTGTTTCTGAAATGTAAGAATAATAATTTGACCAACATACTAAAAGTCTCCATCCCTTGATGGTGAGCGTAGCTCAATAGGGGGGTAAAACCTTCCATAAAATCACTTTTTCACGTTTATTTCCATAAATGTGGCACCGAAGTAAAAAATAGATACAAAATTAATCTAAATTAAATTTACTATAAAAATAGTTCATATCATGTGGTACGTACCTAGAACGAATATAGTTACACTGACATATGTCCATAAAAATGGAGTAGAGGAGTATTATTTATAAAAAGTCAGCCTAACATTTTTTTCTTGATTATCAAATACTGGCAGATGTTTCATCATTTCATAATTGTTTTATCAGCATAAGGATTGGTTCAATGTAAACAATGATAAGAACTTTTTTCATAATAATTTAATGCAAAATACAGTAAAACCCTGTTAATACCTTTTTCAAGGGACTACAGCAAACAAACGTATTACACAGAAGACAAAATAAGCGAAAATGGAAAAACTCAGAATTTCATTTTAAAAAAAAAAACAGAACAACATTTTTTCAAATGTTTTATGAGGAAAAATTTGGAAGGGATAAAATTTTGGATGTAATTAAAAATTAGGTCCATTCCATATGGCCAAAAGTGAGGCGCTAATTCTTTGAGGGTGCCATTCAATATTCCTGGATCAGAACTTAAAAGAAAACTTTTTCCTTAAAAATTTCAAATTTTCAATAAAAAACCTTATTTATGATGCAACAAATTATAAATTAAACACAAAAACCAAAATTCCAAGGCAGAATTCCACAAATACAAAATAATAGGTGTACAATTTATTATTACTGCGACAAAATTCAACTTCGGAATTTTCTGTCGGGATTGGAAAAATTCAGTTACGATCAACAGCCCAATTTTTTTTTCTGTCACTACCATTCCTCATTTTCCACAAAAAGGCATCACGTTTCGAGTAGTACCTTCCATCTTAACTTCTAGTGACGCTAATTAATTTTCATTTGAAAAAATACCAACAGAAAAATCTTAGATAAATTTTTAAATTCACACAACATTGACAATAGCGTAGATGACTAAAAATCGTTTGAATTTTCTCTACAAACTTTTTTTACTAGTTTTCACACTGAAAACATTATTTCCTGGAGGTATTTGATATTAGTTTGGTATGAGTCATAACTTCAGAGTTCACATTTATTATTTGAAATATCCTCATTATTATTTATTATTATTATAATTATTATTATTATTATTATTAATATTATTATTATTATTGGAATATGATTAAATGAAAATAAAATTAATTGACTATGATAAAATAAAATGAATGACTTAACGTATTTTATTCATCAGTCTTTCAATAACTCCTAACAATTAGTTGATGAGAACACAGAATATTCTCTCCCGCTATTAAAAATTAACGTGAGAACCAAAGTGTTATGCTAAAAGAAATTTTTTTGAGACTAATAATTTGAATTATTTATAAGTATGAGATTTTTCGCCAAAAATTACAGCGGTATTATTTACTTAGTTTTTTTTTTTTTTTCGTCGCAAGTTCATAAAAATAAATACCTGTGAGTACAATATTTATGAATAACTTACTGATTATCAGTGGCTAAATTCTTTATACTGTGCTGATTGAGGAAATCAAGGAATATAAAAACTTTATTCAGCACGTTTTATGGAAAATTAATCAATTTTTTATTAAAATTGATTAACTGTCCTGCAAACTACTCATTTAGGTAATAATTTTATTAACATTCAATATTAATTAAAAGTAGATAGGATTCGCAGGTTGTAACCAGCAAACTTCAGAACTATAATTGAAACGAGGTTGGTTACCCGAATGATGCACCCTTAAAAAAAATGTACCTGGGGCATACCAGACATGTTCAGAAGTGAAACTTTGCTTTTTAATAAACATATTTGGAGATGTATCACACAATAAAATGGTATAAAATAATTATTCTAACTAATGTTTTTTTGGTCACATAGGACCCAGTCAGTAATTCAATCTAAAAATGAACTGAAAATTTTAACTTACCCCCTTAGAAAACAACCAAAAATGTATCATTCAATTTTTTAGGAAAAAATTATTCCAGTCTTTTTTTGGGGTCACACGGGCCCATTGAGTGATCCAATCTAAAAATGAACTAAAAATTTGAACTCAGTGAGTCTCAAAAAACAATCGATGATGTGCTCAACACTCAATTTTTACAAGAACAATATTTTAACCGCTTGAGTCAAAAAGTTTTGGAATCTGAACTGAAAAAATTGAAATCTTCAAATAATACACTCGTAAGACGATGGTTCAAATCCTGGTAGAGGAACAGAATCTTTATTTCAGTGAATTGTATTTAACCTCTGGGTAGTCACAACATGGAAAGTAAAGGTAGATGAATTCGTTTGACATACATATGTGTAGTTGTACTAATATAAGGACTAAATCTTCACACTTAAAATCCCATCTATATGATGAAATGGGCTGGAGGTACGCAAATTTTCAGAATTTAATGGGACTAAAAATTTGCATTTCTGGAATCATCATAGGTTGTCCTGGGTTTCCCTCTGAATATTATGTTTATCTCATGGGCATGAAACACAGTATATGGAACAAATTAAGTATTACCTAACTCCGTTAAAAAAATGTAAGAAAATCTGAAAATAACTTGAAAATCCATTTTTGCTCTTATTTAATCTGTCCAGATTGGACCAAATCCATTTCTAAACTTTGTTCCATACCATCACAGACAGTAATCACAGCAGATAACATATACAGATTTGATTTAGGATACAGATGTTCCCGGGCCAAAGATGGAAAAACTTAGTAAGAACTTTCAAAGAACTGGATTTGAGAAAAGTTTCGTTTTTTGTAATTTTTAATTTCCGGATACATTTTGCCTGATTGAGAAGATTATGGAAGATCTTAATTTTAACACTATACTTATCTGACTTATTATTCGAATGTAATGAGAATCTCCACAACACTGATAATAACATCTAAAATTCAGGTCTGAAATTTGGCATTGATTTTTAGTAATAGACTATAGTTTTTCTAGATTTTATTTCGCATTACATTCGTGGTTTTCTATTTTATAATACTTAGTGATAACCAAATTGAATGGTTTCCAATTTTATACCCGGAAAAATTCTGTAATCATACACATATATGCATGTTTATGAAACTTGATTCAGAGATGTAGGTGTTTCACAATTATTTTCAATTTGATAAATAATTATAATCAAGTCCCGCATTGTTTTACAGTTACCAAACTTTATACACTATTCATTGGTATGGAACAAATCCATAGTCCTCGTTAAGTTTCCCCCTAAGGTAATAAGGATTTTTCAAACAGGATATTTCCAGAACCGAAATTTCTTGAATACAAAATATATTAATACTTTCTCTTCATTTAACAGGTCCTACATATGATGAAGTGGAACAAAGTTAATGTTTTGTTTTTCTTTCTCACCTATGAGAATAATCTTATTCTCATGACAAAATGAAGAAATAAGATTTTTCACGGTTCTGGTTTTTAATTTGAGTACTATTGTATAATAGTTTTTTCATGATACTTCCATACAGTATGTGATATGAAGACTGGAAACTGATAATTTTGTTGAAAGTAGCTTTGCAACTGTTATGGGCCAAAATTTAAAAAATTTAAGAATTTTAAAAGTTTGTTATTTCTGGATCCATTTCACCAAATTGAGAAGTTTTTAGAATATCTCAAATTATAGAAATTTTTCTAATTATGTGGAATAAATTTCAATAAACGTAATATAAGTATCTCTCAAACTGTATCATTTCCATTCAGTATTCAAGAGTGAATTTTTATTTTGATTTATGGTAAGAGACCATTATAATTTCCAGTTTGAGTAATACTGATAATTCAGTCTTGCATAGTTTTACAGTTTTTGCACTTCAGACTACAAACACTTATATGAAACAAATGTATTTTCCTTTTTTTTTTTACAAAATGGAACTTTGATCCAGGTTCCCTTTATTCTAAATCCAATTTGTACGGGTATTCTATTTAGATTACTATCTATGATGGTGTGAAACAAAGTTAAGAAATGTATTTTACATAAAAAAAAAAAATAGATTTTAAAGTTATTTTCAAATTTTCTCACATTTTTTTAACTGAGTTGGGTAATATTTCATTTGTTCCATGTACAATGTTACAAATAAAAAGGGAAAGATCATAAAATCTAATTAATCTGAGTTGGAGGAGTGCTTCTAAAACTGAGAAAACCGACATTATACTCACAAATGTTGAAGGAATTTTAGAAAATGGCTCCCATTTTTAGTAAATTTTATCAAGCGGCTCTTCCTCTTCCTTGGATGAAATGCATAGCGATGATACGTTGTTCCATTTAGACCATGAAAGAAAAATATCTCTGCCGCGCATCAACCGCGGTGTGTATTTTCCAAGTGTCAAATTTTATAATGGCTGCCATTCGAAAACCAGTTGACTGATTTCGCTCAAATTCAATACCAAACCAGTTTCTAATAGTCTCCAACTTCCATCAAAATTTAAAGCTAAAATCTACAAATTTACGGGAGTTATCGTGATGACAACATGGTGAATTTGCAACACTCTGAGAACCGCCTCCCCCGAAATTAATGGATGCATTTCAAAAGTTTTAACACTAATGGGTAGCCCATGAAAGTTTCTAACACTTTTCCAAGTTTCATTGCCATAGGTCAAACAGCGGAGGCTCTACAGACTCTCAAGAAGTGCCAAAATGAGCAAAAAGTGGAAATAAATATATATATTGCGTACAGAAGAATTTGAGTGACCTATACATTCGTAATCTATGACTCAGGATCGGCGCTTTTCTGCAAGTCATGCCCCCAAATACCGCCATGGCACTGAATGCAATAGTTGTATTTTTCTTGGAAAATACACTAAAAAAGTGCATTTTTTAAAAACTCGTTTTTAACGTAACTTATTGTAAGCTATTATTCTACTCAATACTGCAATTTTAAAATATACCAATACTGCAGCCAACCTTTCGCAACGAAATAATATTTATTTCGTACGAAGCTAAAGCCAAAAATAAATAAACAATATAAGTTTACGTTAAAAACGCGTTCTTTAAAGATAAGCTATTATTTTTAAATTTTTTTATACTTTACCTTCATACGAAATAAATATTATTTCGTTTCGGAAGGTTGACAGCAGTATTGGCATATTTTAAAATCGCAGTACTGAACAGAATGAAGGCTTATAAATATCAAAATCGAAAACAGTTTCACTCATAAGCATGGAAATTACTTTCAATTTTCTGGAAAAATTAATTTAAACGTATCGAATTTGCTCCAACTGGTGACCATGGTAATATCTACTGCAAGGGAATCTCCATAAAAATAAAACGGATTAGTTTGAGCTCACGAATTCAATTAATAAACAGGTGGCTCGTGGATTCAATGACACCAAGTCCTTTTTATATTGAAGCTCATAATCATACAAATCACTCTGTGACGAGCGTCGAGGTTTTACAAAATAGTTAGCTAATGAGGCGAAAAAAAAATCAAACTATCGACACGAGAGAATACAAACCAGCTAAATATGCGAAATGTCGAGCAATTTCTGTAAATTCTAAATTTAGAATGGAAGCATCGTCCCGGTGCTCACTTCGCACAACGACAGAATACGACAATTCTTCGGAAGAAGGTAGTCGACCTTAATTTAGAAAAAAAAGAAAGGGAGAAAAAAAGAAAAAACCGGCGAAGTAATTCAACGACAGCGTTAAGTAACGATCCCAGAAAACTTAGAAAAATTTAGACACATTTTAAAATTCATCAATTTCCAGCAACGAGAGAAATCCGAAAAAGAAAAAAAAAGAAGAAAGAAGGTTTCAAACAAAATAAATACGAACCAAAGCCAAAAATTTGTTTCAACAATGAATACTCCCGATTTAGGATGAAATTTTCATAATCAAGATGCTAATATTTTTATTGTGTGTTACAGAGCAGCAATGCGATTCCCCCTAGATACGAGGAAATGTGAAAGTTCATGTGTAAAAATATCTGCTTTTCTCTTGTTCAATTATATGTATTAAAGTAAATATCATAAAAAAAAAGGAAAAAAAAGTTAACCAAAGAACATTTTTAATAGACATTTTAGTTTCTTGAGAGGTGCTATTATTGCAGCCATGAATTCGTATTCGTGTTAAATAAACAGCAATTGTACTTATTAACAACATAATTTAGATTCATTGTTGAAAAAACAAAGACCATAAGTATTATAACAAAAAATAAACACCAATATTTCTCGTACGTTAGGTACATTTCCACTACTCGGAATACAGAAAGTACATTATTTGACAACAATGAGAAAGAAACTAACAAAAAAAAAAATAATGAGACAAATATTATTCTCAGATTATAATCGGTTAAAAATCGTCTTTAATTGTTTGAAATTTCGAAAGAACTTTCGCATGGGCATTGAATTCACAATAGAGACACGAGTTGACATTGGTAAAACATCATTCCTCTTCAAACTACACGTCCATAAATGGTTATAAGCAAATATTAATTAATTTTTGGACTCCAGTAATTTTCACTGAACAATTTGGTTACTTGATGAGCATGCTCAATTCTTCACTCTGCTCGCAAGCAGAGTAAAAAGTTGACTGAGATTTTTTCATATTTTGAGAACGTTTTATCAAAAATTATAAGACGTAACCTCACAAAATGAGTAAAAGTTCACTCCAACCATCCAGAAAAAATTTATTTTCAAAAAATTATAAATTTTTATTTCACTATCTCTCAAATGACATTAAATTTTCTGCTAGTGTTTAAAGAAGGCGCAGATCCACGGTGGGGTGAGGCAAAATTGGAGGTAAATAATTATACATTAATTACCTATGTAAAGAAAAACGAAATTTGTGACGAGAAAAATATCAAATATCGCGGATTTTGAAGAAATTTATTTGAAAATTTGAACATACTATGTACAAATAAAGTGTTATGAATTGACCTGAGCAGAAACCTGATAAATAAGTTTTACACTACAATTCCCTTTTTAAAAAATTTTTGACAGGTTGAAAAACTGGCGAGGCAAAGGGGCGCATAACCCCTTTCAAACACATTCTGATTCCGTCAAGGTAAATGAGTAGGTTTACATTTCAAAATTATTGGAATTAGTCGAGCAATTAACTAATTAAACATAATTACTGTTAAATTTACGATACTATAAAGAAATAAATTTTATTTAAAAAAAAAAAAAAAGACTGCGTTAATCTGAATAAGTAGCTTTTAATGGTGGATATACCTAAATTTATGACAATAATTCTTTCAATCTTTAAATTCTTTTCTTCAATTACACCCTTCTGATTTTTTAAAAATGTGAATAACCTAGGACATTCTCTGAATTGTCAGCAACACTCTGAGCTTATTATCATTAAAATCTATAAAGTAAGACACTTTTGTGAGCGAACGAAATTCCGTTAGTTCCGGAGATGGACACACCAAATATATAACCTCCTAAATACGCCATCGGTAATAAATTATAGAAAACTATAGAGCAAAGCGCCTCGCTAGAAAAAGTAAGTTTTAGTGAAAAATATTTATGAATTTTGATGGTCACATTAGTTGTTTGTAAGTTTATATGCGTTAATGGTATGATTGTATGAAACTTGATAGCTGCTGACAAAATATTAGACATTGTGAAATTTAAAAGAATTATTTCTTGAAATGAAAAATTAATTATGACGATAAAGTATGATAAATATTCATATAATTTCAAATAAAACCAGAGAAATATATTAAAGTTACCAAATAAAAAAAAGAAAACATGAACATGTGGTTGATTTTTGTAGAATGAAAAGTTCATGCAAATTAGAATAAAAAAAAAGAATAAAAAGCTTTACCGGAAGTACCGTCCGGCCGATCCGCGTCAAAATCGATAGCGTACCACAATGAATTAAAACAAATATTTATTCCGAATTACGGGGCTATTGGTGCAAAATTGAGCATTTTTCATGGGCTACACATTCGTGTTAAAATTTTTTAAATTCATCCTTTAGTTTTGAAGGGAGGGGTTCTCAAAGTTTTGCAAAACCACCATGTTGTCATCATGATAACCCCCCTTAAATTTGTAGATTTTGGCTTGAAATTTTTATGACAGTTGAAAACTATTAGGGACTGGTTTGGTATTGAATTTGAGCGAAATCGGTCCACAAGACCTTTGAGAGGGAGGGGAAAAGGGTACCAAAAGTACCAGGCTCGGACATCTTTAGGGGGCCGGAATGGCCTTAATCTAAAAATAAATTGTAATTTTTAAGTATAAACGGTGAAAAAGGGCGTCAGGACTGATCCATGATGAGGTTTTTTGGAGTAAATTTTCCAAAGGTTTGAAAAAAAAAAACACTAAAATACATGTTTTAGAACCCAAAACGTATCTAAAAAATTTATTTTGTGAAAAGAGCGAGCGAAATTGTTTTCTGAATTTATAACCCCTTTCCAAAGACAAATCCTACAGCTGGAGTTAAGAGGAACCCTTCAGTTTATTTCTCCTGGGCCCGAAATTTCTCTCTAAGGCCCTGCTAATCCACTGGTTTTCAAACAGCAGCCATCATAAAATTTGACACTTTTGGAAAATACACACTTACTGCGGTTGTTGTGCGGCAGTGATATTTGTTCTTGTTTTTGGAGATAAAATGCCTAATTTTTTTTTTTACCAATAGCTATGAAATTTGGAACAAAATTTGACTATATTCTATTCTAATATTCTACAAATTTTGGTGATGATTGGGCTAAATGGTACTTCCGACGTCTGTTAATGTATTTTCCACTGCATTCTGTCCAATGGCGGGACCTGTGGAAAAGTGCCAGTTCTGCACAATGTTGCCAAATTTAGAGCTCACTCTGATACCAAATGTATGAAATTTTTTACACTTTTACATTTCATTATAGCTCACTCTAGATAAGTAAGTATTTTTACTAAACTATGTATAAGTATTGCGAATAGGATGAATCGCTCCATCTATTATATGCATCAACAGACTGCTCTAGCCTCAGTGAATCATATATATGAGTCGCAACGTTCTGAGCTTCGGGTGTTGGAGTTTTGGAGCTCAGATTCCGCACTTTCAACCTATCTTGAAGTTCGGATCCGCAAAAATAAATATATAATTATATATTTTTATATACATATATATATATATATATATGTAAAATACGTGTACGTATTTTAGAAATGGCTGGCTATTTCACGTCCGTCTTATCATTTCCATAGTACGGCAGAATCGAATGTATCGAGATTTAGCTGATAAGACAGGACTGTGTAACTGCAAGTAAATTTTTATTTGATTTCATTCGTGTGCTGTGGTTATAATGTAGACGATCAAAACGTTTCTTTCTAGTAATTTTCTGCTAAACTATGTAATATGACAATCTAAGATTTAAGTAATTTTGTAATCGAGTAATGAACTTTTTAATCTTTGTATTTCACTTCTTTTAGGTAAGTTGAAATAAGTTTGATGCTAAGTATGTAAATTATCTGATTCTTAAAATATATTTACACTTCTTTTAGTGCAATCGAGATATTGTTCATATTTCATTCAAAAGCTGCAAAATTACTTACAAATACAAAGATTAATTCTTTGATCAGCGATGTCGCCAGTTTGATTACAAGTTTTCATGCTTGCTGAGGCTGCTGCTGATGGGAAATCTACTGTTATCAGAATAAAAAGAGTTAGAAAACCAGGGGATGAAATGTGGTACGCTTTTCCTCCTGAATTTCAATCGCTGACTATTCATGCCAAGCTGTTAGCTACGGGTTCAATGAAAGCTGCCAGAGATGCGCTTAAAGCCCGCGGACAGTATCGCACTGTAAATGTTAGCCTGTCTGAGGAGCTAGCAAAATCATATCTGGATGATGACGGTAACTTTGTCTTTTCTGATTATTTTTTGTCATCGGTAGAGACTGGTTCTTCGTCTGTCGCGCCGGTAGTGTCACTGGAGAAACAGGAATCACTAAAAGAAATAATGAAACATTTTCTGGTCGATAAATTAACATCCAAGAATTCAAACGTAGTTGCTTGGGCTGTTAGTTTCAAAAAAGAAGTAGCTCGGTTTTCTCTTGTTGGATCCAGAGTTATTGAGGTTTTTCACCTTTGCTTAGATACGTCAATGAATGACTGGTTCCTGAGTACCCAAAAGAAAATTGGTGTTGATGCTGGCTGGGCTCTATGGCACGAGGATCTTATCGCCACATTCGGTGACGTATCTTGGAAACCGATCCGATTTGCTTACAATTTCCGATATTTATCGGGCTCCTTAATAGAATACGTTATAAAAAAAGAAAAATTAATGTTAGATCTAGACCATTTTATCGCTGAAAATGTATTACTGAATTTAATAGTGTTAGGCTTGCCGGCTCATATTCAAGATTCATTGAATCGTAATTCAGTAACTTCGGTAAAATTATTAATTTCTAAATTAAAAAAATATGATGCTGATAACCCTGCTCGTCGTACATCTTCTGAGAATGCAAATTCGACTATGTCAAAAAAAACAAATACGATTGTTCAAAATGTTAATGGTATTACTAATTATAAGAAATTTACTCCTAAAAAAAAAACATGTTCGATTTGTGATAAATTAGGGAAATTTGGTAGAATTCACTCGGAAAATGTCTGCTGGTTTAAGGACTCAAGAAAAAATGAAATTAACAAAGTAAAATCTGTAAATAATTTGGAGATAGAGTCCGAAATCAATAATTCAGATGACTTGCCAAAAAACGAGTAACGGTACCACTGATTCAATTACGTCTTTTAATTAATGATTCTATATTATGTAACGGTATTTATGATTCCGGCTCAAATATTTCATTAATAAACTATAAATTTGCAAGGAAAAATAAAATAAAAATTAACTCTTGCAACAATAATTTTAAAATGGTCAGTGGTACGGCTTCAGTCTTTGGAATCGTAAAAATCAAAGTAAAAATTTTTGATATCGTCAAATTTGTAGATGTTTTTGTGATAAATTCGATTAATTTTGATTATGATTTTTTGATTGGCTTAAATATGATAAAGGATTTTGGGTTACACCAAGACCATGAATTGAATATCTCTCAGATTAACGTAATGGATAATAATAAAAAAATTGATCTCGGAACCGTAGTTCAGTCTGCACCGTTTACAGTAAATTTTAATGAATCTATTAAAATTAATGAATTCGAGGCAAATTTGGATCATTTAAATAATTACCAAAAGAATAAAATAACTTATTTAATTGAAAAACATAAATCTATTTTTGCGAAACACAAATTTGATACGGGTTGTGTACACAACCACGAAGCTTCGGTTAAATTGACTGAGCATAGGTATGTATCTCGCAAGCCGTACAGATGTAATCCTATTGATCAGAAGGAAATTGAATCTCAAATTTCCCAGTTGTTAAACCATGGTCTGATCCAGGAATCTACATCTCCTTTTGCGGCTCCAGTTACACTGGCATTTAAAAAAGATGAGTTTGGCGTTCGAAAGAAGAACAGATTATGTATCGACTTTACGGCATTAAATAAGCTTATTGTACCTGAAAGTCAACCTTTCCCATTAATAGAAGATTTAATTGTGAAGACTAGGGATTGTGTTTATTTTTCAGCTTTCGATATCAATTCCGCTTTTTGGACTATTCCCTTACGCAAAAAAGATTCTTATAAAACAGCTTTCGTCACACAAAATGGCCATTTTGAGTGGACATGTTTGCCATTTGGCCTTAAAACATCTCCCGCAATTTTTCAAAGGATCCTACAAAATATTATCCGACGTAACGGGTTGGACTATTTTTGTGTAAACTATATTGATGACATTCTAGTTTTTTCAAAAACATTTGAGGAACACTTGGAGCACATTGATAAATTGTTTATGGCCATTAAAAAAGAAGGTTTTAGATTGAAAACTATTAAAATGTAATTTTGCCAAAAATAACGTAAAATATTTAGGCCACATAATTAGCAATAACGTAACTAAGCCTGTTTTTGATAATGTGCTCCCTATCAAGAATTTTCCCATTCCTCAAAATAGAAAGAATGTGCGCCAATTTTTAGGGAAGGTTAATTTTTATAAGAAATATATTCCAAAGGCTGCACATATTTTAGAACCGTTACACAATTTATTGAAGAAAAACGTAGATTTTAATTGGTCAACAGACTGCCATAATAGTTTCGAAAAGATAAAAAGTTATTTATGTTCAAGTCCTTGTTTAGCTATTTATGATCCTTTAAAGGAGACAGTTTTATACACTGATGCAAGTTTGGAAGGACTTGGTGCAATCCTGAAACAAAAACAGAAAGACGGAAATTTTCGGCCAGTCGCTTATTTTTCCAAAAAGTTAAATGTTTATCAAAAAAAGAAAAAGGCGATTTTTTTGGAGTGTCTGGCAATTAAAGAGGCCTTAATGTTCTGGCAACATTGGCTTCTTGGAAAGAAATTTGTCGTTTATTCAGATCATAAACCGCTTGAGAATCTGAACGTAAACTCTAAATTTGATAATGAACTTGGTCAGCTTATGTTTTACTTGTCTCAGTTTGATTTTTCAGTAAAGTATTTACCTGGTTCCGAGAATCAGGAGGCCGACTGTTTGTCGCGTAACCCTGTCCTCGAACATTTTGAAACGCATAAAGAACTTAAAATAGTAAATTTTATTCAATTTAATGAAATAGCTATGGACCAAAATAAATTTTCAAGAGACTATTTCCAAAAAAATAACGTAATAAAAAAAATAATATACTCTTCATGAACATTAGAGGTAAAAATAAAATTTTGATAACAGAAGATTTAGCGACTAAAATAATAAAGATAGTTCATGAAAAATTTGGTCATATTGGTCCTAAGCAGCTTTCGTTCCATCTTATTCCAATTTATTATTGTAAAAATTTTTTCAAACTGATTACCTCTTTCTGTCAGAATTGCGCTATTTGTACTAAAAATAAGTCCAGAGCATCTTTTCGTTATGGTTTTCTATCTCAGTTGGGCCCTGCGACTGAACCGTTTCAGATTATGTCAATAGATACAATAGGTGGCTTTAACGGAAATAATACTTCAAAAAAATATTTACACTTATTAGTTGATCATTTCACACGTTTTGCGTACATTTTACCATCAAAACTCAAAAAGCCACAGATTTTATAAATTTAATACGTAAAATTTTAAGAGAAGGACAGAAAATAGAGACACTTCTGGCGGATCAATACGGCGGAATAAATTCAAAAGAATTTAAAGAATTTCTGGAGTCACACAATATCAAATTAATTTTTACAGCCGTAGACTGTCCTTTCTCCAACGGTCTCAATGAGAGACTAAATCAAACTCTGGTGAATAGAATACGCTGTAAAGTTAACGAAAACAAAATAAATAAAAAAAAGCCTTGGTCAGTTTTAGCAGAAGAATGTGTTCAAGAATATAACGATACTATTCATTCATCAACCTTATTTTCACCAAATTATTTAATGAATAATATTAAAGTAAATTTATGTCCAAAAGATATTCCGATGCCTAACGTAACAGATCTGACCAATGACAGGTTATTAGCATTTGAAAATTCCCAGAGAAGTCATAAATATAATAAGCAAAAATTTGACTCCAAGAGAAAAGATATTTCTTATAGAGTTGGCGATTTAGTCTATGTAAATCATGGTAATCTGTTAAACAAAAATAAACTCGATGAAATAAGAACGGGCCCGTTCAAAATAACTGAAAGTTTGTCAAATGTAATATATCGCGTAGATGCTGGTTATCAGAAGAAAGAGTCAAATTTGTTCCATGTTTCCAAATTACTCCCCTTTGTTTCGTAATTTTCTCAGGTATGGGGATGTAAAATACGTGTACGTATTTTAGAAATGGCTGGCTATTTCACGTCCGTCTTATCATTTCCATAGTACGGCAGAATCGAATGTATCGAGATTTAGCTGATAAGACAGGACTGTGTAACTGCAAGTAAATTTTTATTTGATTTCATTCGTGTGCTGTGGTTATAATGTAGACGATCAAAACGTTTCTTTCTAGTAATTTTCTGCTAAACTATGTAATATGACAATCTAAGATTTAAGTAATTTTGTAATCGAGTAATGAACTTTTTAATCTTTGTATTTCACTTCTTTTAGGTAAGTTGAAATAAGTTTGATGCTAAGTATGTAAATTATCTGATTCTTAAAATATATTTACACTTCTTTTAGTGCAATCGAGATATTGTTCATATTTCATTCAAAAGCTGCAAAATTACTTACATATATATATTATGTACAGAAGAATTTGAGTGACCTATATATTCATGATCTAGGACTCAGGATCGGCGCTTTTCCGCAGTTCCCGCATTTGCCCTGAATGCAATAGTTAAACAAGCACTACATCCATGGAAAATCTCAAATGAAAAAATTCTAGCGCAGCAATACTTCGCAAGAAAATCCAGTATGCCAATTTACATCTACGATTCAAATGGAATACTGAATTCAAAAGGCATGAAAAAATTGCATGAAATAATCGATAGTTATCGATATCTAAAAACATATCGATCTCTCGAAATTTCGTTGCTACAGTTTTAAATAATTCGTGAAATAAGTAAAATAAACCTGGCGCCGTAAATATAGAAAACATACTTCAAGCAACACAGGCGGCTTGCTTTTCTCTAGCAATTTTTTTTGCTTTATATTTTTTTTTGAAACTAAGTACTGAATTAAATAACTCTTCCGCACATCAACCCCCGTAAGTGTGTATTTTCCAAGTTTCAAATTTTGTAAGGATTGCCACTCGAAAACCAGTTGACCGATTTCGCTCAAATTCAATACTCTAGTCTCCAATAGTCTCCCACAGCCATAAAAATTTTAAGCTAAAATCTTCTAATTTGCGGTAGTCATCGAGATGACAACGTGGTGAGTTTGCAAAACTTTGAGAACCCTTCTTTCTGAAATTAGGGGATGAATTTCAGAAATTTTACACGAATGTGTAGCCCACGAAAGCTTCTAACACTACCCAAAGTTTTATTTCCATAGGTCAAACAGCGGAGGTTCCACAGATTCCCAAAAAATACCAAAATGAGCAAAGAGTGGAAATATATATATATATCGTGTACAAAGATTTTAAGTGACCTGTATATTCGTGATCTGCAACTCAGGATCGGACCTTTTCCATTTAGGCTTATTAACCATACTTTTCTTAACTTCAATTCTGAGAACGAAAAATAAATTAAGAAATAAAGAAAACATTTTGTTCAAATCACTATAAAAAAAAACATTAAGAAAATTAATGAAAAATATCACGAAGTTTAAAAAAAAATTCACCAGATAAATTGACAAGAATATCAATCTCACGGAGATAATTTGAAGAAAGAAAGAATACTAATTTTTTGGGCGTTAAAAACTAAGACTACCACACAAATTGGCTGAGTCAGTTCATCTGGCACCATGGGAAATTCCCATTTCGTGCGGGTTAAAAAGATTCATCGCACAAAATGCTGCGTTATTACAAAAATTTTCAAATGTCAGACGCACTATAATTGAAAATGGTTCATTTTCAGCATGGCCATTGATGGGATTTAGAATGGTGCAATATACTTTTCACAGTTAGAAACAGATATTAGCCATTAGATAGCTGCTTTGGATGAAGAAATCAAGCTTAGGTTTATGTATGATAGCTGTCCTGCGTACAATTTTGGTCCTACAACCACACATCCCCGCCATAGTTCTCCGGGAAGAATCATAACAACCTGAATCCTTCGGATGTTGTTTTATGGGGTCATATTACCTGGTCAATTTACCGATCAGCTTCTTATACAAATGTACCAGCATTGCATGAAGCTATTGAGCAGTATTGTAACAATATTACAAAAGAAGAACTCATAACTGTCCCATCTTAAACGTACGATCGGCTATAGTACTGCAGGGCAACTTAAGGGATTTATTTGAAGATTTTTTGAAAATTTTTGTTTAATTTGACATTTTTTTGAAGGATTTCTGTTTGATATTGGCTTGTCACATTGATTTTATATCTCTATTTTCATGATTATTATCATTAAAGCTGTTGTGATTGTCCTATTAAACTTTTTGTTCACATGCAGTCATGGTGCGTCTCATATTTGAAAATTCATGAAAGTTAATAACACAGACACCAAACCGAAATTTCTAATGATGCGTGATATATTGACTCACCTAATATACTCGATAATGAGGAGGAAAATAGATTGTGTAAGTTTTTAATAAAGACAAAAAAATGTTTACACAAATTAGATAGATAAGAAAAGAACAAACTAGACAAAATATTCTAAAGCAACGATAACCTTTATCAGAAAACTGCTTTGGTAAAATAGAATAAAGCTTTCGATTTGAATGTCTACTTGGTGTCTAAATTGGATAACTTTAATCAATAATATGATACTCTGCCTGTACCATTATTAATTCACTAGCTGCCCCGGGTGCCAGCTTTGCTGAGCTTACTCACCAAAAACAAGAAGCCATTTCAGAATATGTGCGAGGTTTTTTACTTCATCTTTTGTCGCCCCTAAGAGTCTGAGAACAGTTTTGAACTTGGCATTTCAAAAAACAATGGTGATGATGATATAATCACTTAAAAATAAAAATAATGTTATTTTCGACATTTTTCTTTTTTTTATCCATTTGGGGTTTAAGGACAACTTCTATCTAAAAATGGACATTAAATTTTAATTCGGCTCCTCGGAAAATCATAGTGTGTTGGGTTATAGATATAACCCAAAAATATGTGTAATTTTTGCTTTCAACACCGATTTGTTTGAGCCCTCTAGGTCAAAATGACAGCTTCCATGTGAAAATGGACAATCAGTTTGAAATCTATTAATCAAAAAACCAAACTGTTGTCATTAATTTCTTTATTAAAGTAATGGGCTAGTTTTACAATAGCATTTTCAACCAAATTTACAGTTTAAACTGGGTTCAGAGGTGAAACATCGTTATACAATCCGTCAAACCAAATTCAATCATGAAACACAATTTAACTTTACCGCTGGATTTTTGTGAGTTAACTAATGGTTCAAATTTTTCATTGGCTGGTTTATTTGAGATTTGTTTTTATTGATCAACTACAAATTTATATGGTTGCTTATACTATCCAATTCTTAAATATCGTTGAAATATTATCATTTTATAAGTTATTTATTTATTTTATTTGACATTTCAACATCACAAAATAAATTTTCACCAGTAAAAAGTGAATATTTCGCAAAACATCGCAGAAGTTGAAAAAAACATCGAATTAGTTGAACTACAACAGATATGAAATTGTAAAACCGAACAAACATTGAACTATAGATCAATGTTAGTTGAACCAGAGTTTAAACTTCTATTGTAAAACTAGCCCTAATTTGAAAAGAAATGCATAGCAAAGGTGAACCGCATCATTATCGAGAGAGAAAAGAACAGAGAGTTATGGAAGGAGAGAAAGAGATGGAAATATTTTTTTGATTTCTCTTTTATTTTACCCTTCGTTTATCTATCAAAGGATAGCAGTTAAATTTATGTTTAATTTTTGTTGATGCACAATATGCACATTTTGCTGCATGGCTGAGGATATTGAGGACTGATCATAATAATAAGCAGCCTATTTTCACAGAGAAGAAGTGAACTTGCTAAAAGTAAAAGAATCATTCAAATCCGTTTAATAGTTTTCAAGATTACCCATTATACACAAACATATCGAAATGTTTTATATATTAGTATAGATACAGATATAGATACGTAGAAGATATAAATTGACAGCCAAAAACAAACTTACTTTACGTGAACACGTACAATTTTACGATGTTCTGCTATTGTACAATAAATTTTGTAGGTTAGGCAGTTTCATGCTAACGACATCAAGCAATTTAATTTATAGTCATACATAAAATTTTTTCCCCTCTTCCCAATAAAATAATAATTTGAAAACAACATTTAAACGTCAAAAAATCCTTTGAATGTAATAAAGAATTTGTAGCACCTCATCCCTCAAAATAAGTATATGTAAATCTAAGGGATGTAGCATGAGAGTTTACGCAGATACACAGATCCCCAGAAAAGAATTACTGGGATAACACAATATTCATAGAAAAAATAATGCTTCCAATGAAATTGTAGAAATAACAATGCAGGCAAAATTGACTATGGAAAAACTCTTGGTTTCATAATAAATTAAGCACCTTTACACAGGTCTTTAACAGAACTGAAGTCTACTGGGTTTTCGTGAGTGTTTTCTTAAAACACATTTTTTAATCTTACAGAAATCGTACGACGGAAAGTCGCAAATCATACATTTTTTCCGAATAATTTAATTGTTCTGTTATCTTCAGCTAGAGTAACGTATTTAAGAGATTTCTGGACTAGGCCATTCTAAATTCTGTAGCTCGTCACGCTTCTAATTACGTCACCAAGTGCAATTAGTGTTTTCAACTCAAAAATAGAAAAGATCATTTATCGACTTTATTGTGATTCAAATAATTTCCTCCGCACTGAGGCACAACAATAGGTATACACCACACAGGTTTTACGCAATGAGATTTTCCGTTCTTCGGCAACAAAAAAACGAAATATCGTACAGTAGAAATACGAATTTTTGGGTGTGAACCTCAGGGTCATAAATAGAACTCCCTCGAGGGAGGGGTTTCCAACTTGATTATTTATGTACTAGATGGCATGTGAGAAGTTTAGGGATGGAGAGAGGAGATTTCAAGGATTTCCTTCTTTTTTTTTTTCATATTTCTTTCACACGTCAAACAGGCTAACTACATTTTCATTCTGATGTTTCTATACGAGAAAAATCTTGGGAAATTGTGGGCACAGTTTTCTAACTTGACAGCGCAGTTTATTAAATGGTTAACGGTATGGAGAGTAGCCACTATTAAAATTCTAATTATGAAGATAGTTTACCTTAGAACGTTTGATTTCGTAATTCTACTCTCATTAAGATAATTTTTTTTTTCATTCCTCCCGAACTTCTACACTCAGGGAGGAAAGAGACTACCATACTTCTAAAACGATTTTTGTCGGTATAGTTTCTTTCTTCATGAAATAGTGGTGATATAGGAAAAGAAAAAAGAATTTGTGGGAAGTTGTATTAAAATACAGAACCGTCTTCTGATTTTTTTACTCGCCTACATTAATAGTTTTTTCTTTCGAAGTTAAAAGCAGTTTTTGAAAAACAAGTATATTTCATTGATGATTTTTCAAAAAAAATTGTTCCATATTTAAGAGTGGAAAATTCTGTTGGCTGCATAATTTTATTTGTTGGTAGGTATATAGATACATTGAATGAAAAATAATTAATGAATTCCATAATAACACAAAGTAAGGACGAATATCTTCTGCCTCAAAAGAAAAGAAAAAAAAGAAAATTATACCTATATTATTCATTTGCTAGTTTTGATTTCATTTTCCAAATTGACAGAATTAATAATTTCATTCTGACAAAAAAAATGATACGCAATAATGTAAGGGCTTTGAACATGTTTTCAATTTTTTAAGGAAATAGATTTTTTCTTGAGTAATAAATAAATCGGACCAATCTCAGAAACTTTCAACTTTGATATCAAAGCTATATTATAGTGAATTATGGTAAGAATGTTGGAATTTGTAATTACATTCCATTATTATCTATTCTCTATACCAGGTGATCCAAAACTTATCTCTACCGTGACCGATTTTAAAAAATTGCGAACATTCAAGATCCACTAGTGTAAAATTAATGTATTAAATAAGAAAACAGGTATTGGTGAAGGGTAGTCATTCATCACTCATTTAAAACCAGTTTGAGACTCTCCGATGGGTCGGGACCTACACTTTGTCAAACGCTGTTCCAAAGTAACATTAAATAAAATATAACGAGATTTTTGTTGACAAAAAATCAATTTTTGCATGTAATTTTTCAAAACATTCTTGTAAAGAGATAATAATAAAATTAGTGTGAAAACCAAATTTCCAGAGATAATGAAACTTATTTCTAAATTATGATCACGATATGCATGTAAAAATATAATTTCTTCAGTTATACTATAATTATAGAAGGCATTTTGAGAAAAAAGTCGAAAAGTTCGAAGTTTCCTCAATTTATGGAGGAAAATATTTTCCGATAAAACCCAAAACGGAAAAACGGCCAGTAAATCTTGAGGCAAATTTAAAAATAAACTGACTGACATAAGATGAACCATAAATACTAAAACTAATTCTAAAATGAAACTAACAAATTCTGAGGAATTAAGAGTATTCTAGATAGGAAACATAGGGATTTATCAAAAGTTACCATATTACTTCAAAAATCAAAATCACTTTCCTTTCAAAGTTTTTATTGGGTAAAAGTGTTTCCAACTAAGACAAAATTTGAGCACAAATTCCCGAAATACAAGTCTAGAAAATTCATTCAATATAGTCTACCCATATTGTCTTGAAAATCTTGTGAAAGAATTATTAGGCTGAATGATGAATATCGTCAATATTAAAATTAAGTGATAATAATTTGTTCTTTGAAAAATATTTTACTGGCTACAGCTACAATTCTATTGACATACCAGAATTACTACAAGCAGTTTCACACTGAGTAGGCACCACAAATCTGTAATATTCAAAACTTATTTTTTCAGAGGAAAACAATAAATTGTACCACTACCAGACTATTATTCGTGCCTCATAATTTCTTTTTTCAAACACCTTTCTCTCCGAATGAATAAGCATGCGTAGAACCACAAAAACACTTTATTTCACAAAAAAAAAAAATTTAAAAAGCGTCTAAAACTAATTCCTAAATAGCACATCAAAAGAATAAACCATAAAATTGTAAAAAAAATTTACGATTAAATACTTTTTGTGCGTTTAAAGTTTTTGCCACAAATAGAGAGATATAAGACGGTGAAATGTTTTTGAGAAAAAAATTCACAGGTTTCACATTTTGTATGAATCAGAGGAAGGTATTAAAAATGAATAAAAATTTAAAAAAATAGTGTTCATTTTTTAATTTTCTTTCAATTTCATATTCATTCCATGAACAATGAAACAACTTTACCACCTTGACTTCAATTTTCATTACCCTTTTTTTCCTTCAATATTTATATCATTGTTATCTACTCCTTCTCTTACATTGGTAAAAATCGGGTGGTGGACACTTTTTCACAAACTGACTCTAAAAGAATTTTCAATGTTGAAAAATTTGCAAGGTATTTAATAAATTTAATTTTACTATTACTCTGAAAAATATAGAAACACTCAAAACTAAATTGAAATCACATCTAATGGTTACCGAGCACCTCTTTGTTTCCGAAGTTGACTAATTTTCATTGAACAGATTCCTTCAATTAAAGGAAATTGTGAAATCAAACTTTAAAAAAAGTGATTTTTTAAATGGCGTTATTATACCTATGAGAAACTATCAAATTTAAGACATTACCCCATCTTGAAACTTTTTCCTCCGAGCAGAATGAAACAAATTTTATTATAGCACTAAACAGACTTGCACTTATATACTTATGAATATTCTGCATAACTGTGTTAAAATATAGTATACATCAAACCCTATCAAAGAGACGAGAAGGTGAAAGAAAACAATCAAATTTTCTTTTTCTTCAAAGAGATATAGGAATTTTTTCTTTAGTCACATCATTCAAATTGAAAAAGGAAAAATTATAAAATCGATAAAACGCGAGAAAATATCTTCCAGTAGAGTAGATTATACCACTGCAGACATAATTATGCGACTAAAAGTAAACAATAAGTTTCATGTAATCAGAACCTTCATTAATTAACAGCGTAAATTTCAATTTCACCAGACTTCCACCTAACTGTCGTATGTACTCCTATTTTATGGACACACACATTAATTTATTGATATCGCAGTGAAGCCAGTGCGCATTTTTTTCAAGACTCTGAATTTTTTTTCTCAAATCAAGCAATCATTATTTACGAGAAGAATGAAAAATGTATGAAATTCTCGAGGCGAATAGCTCAACTGTATTGAAAAAGGAAAAATTATAAAATCGATAAAACGCGAGAAAATATCTTCCAGTAGAGTAGACCATACCACTGCAAACATAATTATGCGACTAAAAGTAAACAATAAGTTTCATGTATATTACGAAAAGAGGTCAAAATAATACAGTCCTCTCTGAAAAATATAACAATATCAGATGAAGTTTTTTTCCAAAGTTGAACATAATTACAAATTTTATTATTGTTCAGAAACTGGGGTTAATCTTAAAACAGAAGTTGATAACAAGGAATGAAAAAAAATGAATGTTGCAAAGCGAAAAAACTTAGCAATTTACGTCTCACAGGGAGGCATGGCCCCTAGACTCTTCTTCATCTCCAACCACCAATCCTCCCCAGAAGCTCTATCCTCTAGGTCTTCTACCAAACCAGAAGAGGCTCTGTCTTCTGTACCTCTCTGATTACACCTATATAAATACAGTAATGTAGAGTGAAATTAAAGGCGTATAAGATGCTACAAGAGCCGAGCGGTATTTCAGGAGCTATCCCTCTCCGGCGGCAAGCTTCTTTCCCAAACCTTCTTGACTTCACGAAGTTCCCCCCAGGAGAAGCCTAATGCATAGGGTCCAAGAGGTTACATTAGAAAACTTCGAAACAAATTTTCGGGTAATTTCCACGGAATTAGGAATTATTAAACGTATGTTACGTGAAAAAAAAAGAAAAAAAAGGCTTATTTCAGGATCATGTTTTGAACTTTAGTACTGACAAATTTCTAAAAATACCTACTAGGTATACTCATTTTTTAGGGCTGGTGACTAGGTACCAAGATAGATTCAGGGAACAACCGCTAAACTTTTTTTAAACTTAAAAAAACCAAACTTCATTATTCAAGTTTCTGATTTGAGTTTTTTTTTGAAATTTATGAAGAAAAAAAGAGAAAGATATATACAATACTTATATAAAGCAAATGTTGAAAGAAGGAGAATTTAATCCTCAACGAATCCATTGGTGCATCATTGTGTTCGTGGCAGTAACACTATAATTCATACTACAAGTTTATCTAGAAATTAAATGAAGATAAGATCTTCATTAAAATCATGCGGAGGGGAAAGAGGTTAAAATAAAAACGAGTGCTGCACTTAATCAGAACCTTCATTAATTAACAGCGTAAATTTCAATTTCACCAGACTTCCACCTAACTGTCGTATGTACTCCTATTTTATGGACACACACATTAATTTATTGATATCGCAGTGAAGCCAGTGCGCATTTTTTTCAAGACTATGAATTTTTTTTCTCAAATCAAGCAATCATTATTTACGAGAAGAATGAAAAATGTATGAAATTCTCGAGGCGAATAGCTCAGCTGTATTGAAAATGAACAACTGCCAGCATCTATCTGAATTAAATCGCCAGAACTAGGTTATTATACCGGACGGCGGTAATAAAAATAACGGAAGTGTGGTTTTAATTCGATTACGTTCATTTTAAATGTTCTTTTACACCAGAAGGTACCGGCATAACACACGCAAAGAAAAATAAAATTTACGTGAGTAATTATACGGGTTACCGTGTCAAATTCACACAAATGAACAAAAAATGGCAATCCGTCTAAATCGATGTTCGATACTTGACGGAAAAAAAAATTCCTTTCCTCACAGAAGAACGAAAATACTACATAATATAAGACGGAGTTTTACGAAGGTTTACAATAATCGAAATTTACATCCACAGCACGTAGATGTAACTAATTTTCGCTTGTTGTTGACACGACACCATCGTATATAAACAGGGGTCACGATGAGCCAAAAAAATACATTCTACAGTTCAGAAGACAAAAATTGTTTAGAGCTTAACCTTAACCGTTGCAATTTGCAATAGCCTACGTCTCTTCCTTAAATCAATTTCAGACGAAAAATTTAACCAACTTCATCGAAACTAGTGATTTTCGGATCATTTTTGTTGTGATATGACGTCAAATTGAGCAGCAATTTTTATTAGTAAGGTTCAGTCGTAATGAGATCGGATTTACACACGGTTCATTAAACGAAAAACATACGCTTATCATCCTACAAAATTACTCCCCCGAGAAACAAGTGTAATCGTCATTATAATAGACAAAAACAAGCGTTCATAATTTTTAATAATTTTGATCTTCTTAAGAACAAGGCACAATACACATACAGCAAGTTCACGGAGAAAAATATGCTTAAAATAAATAATCAAACAACTTACAAACAAAAAAGAAAATATTCACAGAAGAAATTATCTCACCAACCCGAACTCCAAACCAGGATCTAAGGAAAACTTGATACGATATTAAATTATAATGGGTACTTAATACGTGTCAAATTTTCAATAATTTCAATGCAAAAATTCATTAAAATTTACAATCTGACTGCAGCAACAGCAACAAATCGACAAATACAACGATGAATTGAAAGTTGTGTACATACCGTAAATAATAAAGGTAAAAACTATATTTAAATATTTCCGCCGCACATCAAGCGCGGTAAATGTGTATTTTCCAAAAGTTTCAAATTTTGTAATGGCTGCCATCCGAAAACCAAGGGACAGATTTTGCTCAAATTCAATACCAAATCAGTCCTTAATGGTCTCCAACTTCCATAAAAATTTCAAACCAAAATCTTTTAATTTACGAGAGTTATCGTGATGATAACATGGTGGGTTTGCAACACTTTGAAAACCCCTTCCTCCGAAACTAGCAAATGAATTTTAAAAGTTTTAGCAAATGCCAAAATGAGCAAAAAAAGGAAATATATATACCGTATGTCCCAAATGTACTCGGTGTACATTCGTTGCAATGTGCTATGTTGCGACTCAACTTGGGACATACGGTATATATACAAGCCGAAGTACCCATCTAACAGACGGAGTAGACAATAATGCCACAAAATATCACCAAATATCTGATTTATTTTCTAAGTTTTCTTAATTAAGTAAGAAACCATTCTGTAATTCAAGAAAATTTCAGTTTTTTAACCATATTATTTCATCAAAAGATATGCCCTTATAAATATATTTGTGGATGTATTTGTACTTTATTACAATACATGATAATTTCTATGAATTGACTGTATTTCTTGCTTTTAAAATGAGGAAATAAGCTGGAAAAAAGGCTTTAGGTAGAGGTTAAATGAAGCACCTATATTTAATAGTTTTCTTTACATGACTTAATTTGGCGTACACTGAAACATTCCATCTAATGATTTTAGAATTTGAAGGCCATGGATCATTATTGTCATTCAATAAAGACTTTAATAGACAAGAGTGACATACCGACAGAATTTTTTTTTTTTTTGGAGGGGGGGGGAGAAAATTAAAAATTTCCAACAGAAAGCACTGAAATTACAAACTGAAAATTTTCAAGTTTTTTTTAATTTATAATTTTTTAATTCCCAAATCTTCCAGCATGGCAATTTTTGTTTTTGTTTTGGCTATAAAATTTTTAATTTTTGACCAATAGCTACGAAACTTAAAACAGATATTTACTATGATATATTGAAATTTGATATAATATAGCTACTTCTATTTTTATTTTGAGTATAAATTTTCTAATTTTCAACCAGTAGCTATGAAATTTGAAAGAAAAATTCATTATGATTTATTTTAACTTGATATAAATTTTGGTGTGAATCAGTCACACAGTACTTCCAGTATGGCTATTTTTGTTCTTTTTTAGGCAATAAAATTACCAATTTTTGATTAATAGCTACAAAATTTGTAACAAATAAAACTTGCTACAAATTTTGATTTGAATCAGTCGCAAGGTACTTCCGGTAACACTATTTTTGTTTTTATTATGCCTATAAAATGCCTAATTTTGAACTAACAGGAATAAATATTTATTACGATCTATTAATAACTTTTTAGTGACTACCTAATTTAAAATTTTTAATAACCTACTTTTTCTTATGGAGTTGCTGCTGCATTAGTTTTTTTTATCATATTCTTTTCAATATGAAAAAAATAAAAATGAACATTTGGAATGAATCTGCTGACATTAACATAAACAAAGTCACCAGTCAGTGGATGTATAGCTTTGCCTCTTGTTGGGTTATTCATTTGATAAGTAATTTTTAATAGAACTCACACACGGACATTAATCTTAAGATTAATTTTACACATGCACTCACAAAACACTTATGCAAGACAAATTTAAACCTTAAATTCAGTAGTTTGGCTGAACGGATTGATTTTACTTTTTATCCTGTAGGATATTCTTTATATGTGGTATGAATTTCGAAACATTTCATTCAGTACACTGGGAGAACATTACGGACAAAGAATGCCAACTTGTCTTTATATATTAAGAAGAGAAGATATATGTTGTGTAGAGAAAAATTTGAGTGACCTATATATTTGTGATCTACAACCTAGGAATGGCGCTTTTCCACAGATCCCACCCCCAGGTCCCGCCACTGAACTGAATTCAATAGTTGTATTTTCCATATGGATACATACGATTGCAAAAAAAATATACTCAAGAAAAATCAATTAAATGCAAAAAATAAATAACGTATCAGCACATTTTAAAAATAATTAAAAATTAATTACAATTCTTAGTATCAAAAACTTAAAATAATGTTCAGCCAAAGTGATATTCACTCATATTTAGCCAATAAAACAAATTTTTTTCTATATTTGTAATAAACGCGAAATATTTTATAATTTATCTCTCCACGGTAAATTTTATTAATATTCAATGAGAAAAAATTAATACAAGAAATGAATAATCCAGTCAGATAAATTGTATTCATGAAAAAACATGAGTTTATTAAGTTAATCTGCGTCGTAACTCGTGACCCCCTTTTATAGGGGTTTTCATCTTGTTTTGCAAATCATTTAAAATAGGGATTACAAAAGAAGGAATAAAGCGTGTTTGAATTTTGAAGTAGATGGATTTTTGCGGTATAGCGGTCAGATTTTCAACTTTGTGATCTAAAGGTCATCAATTCGCGACCGGCCGTCCTCACATTCTCAACCTAAAATAGGTCTTTATTCCGGCTCGGTTTAACTATGATGCAGTATGCAAAATTGTAAAATTCATGCAGATAAACGATAAACGACCATCTCTCCCCGTACTTCAACATCCATACATCTTCCAGATACTAGATAAAATGGAAAGCCCCAATTTAAGTGGAAAAACAAGTCGTAATCACCCATCAGTATAAACTAAGAGAAATAAAAAACAGTGGGAGGTCGTTTTGAGAAAAGATGACAAACTGAAATAATGAACAAAATGAATGAAAAATGATTATCCATGAATGATCACTCGATTATAAAATCTCTTCCACCGAGGTAACTGTGTATTCTCCAAAAGTGTGAATTTTGCAGCGGCAGCCATTCAAAAACCAGTTAACCAATTTTGTTCAAAGTCAATATCAAACCAATCCCTAATAGTCTCCAACTTCCAAAAAAATGTCAAGTCAAAATCTAATTTACGGAAGTTATCGTGATGACAACGTGGTAATTCTGCAAAACTTTGAGAACCCCTTCCTCCGAAACTAGGGGATGAATTAAAAACATTTTGACATAAATGTGTAGCCCATGAAAGCTTCTAACCCCACCACAAGTTTCATTACCATAGGTCAAACAGTGGAGGCTCCACAGATTTCCAAAAAAGTCAAAATTAACAAAAAGTGGAAATATATATTACTAGCTGTCCATGGTGTCAGCTTTACTTGACAGGTGCTTCGGATCTTTGACTCTAACCATGAGCTAAGAGTTCACTAATCTAAAGGCCTGTTTTAAACTAAAGTGAAGCAACCAAAAAATATATTATAGGTGAGAAATGTAGTTTCTGTGTGACAAACTGCAGCAATGTTATGTTTAAAACTGACCCTTGGTGTTCACACTTATAAAAGAATTAGTGTCATCTATGAACACCAGCTACATAGTAAGTACTCATAGTACTTAGCCAGTAAATTTACATATGTTATTTAATAATATTGGGCAACAGTCACTCACAGATATCAATACATCTTACATAGAGATCTCTGAAAACACATCCTGGAATATTCTGTTACTCTCAGGCTCAAGTTATATCTACGAACTTGATTTTTATAAAATATTCCCTTTCATTACTGAATAATTGGCTATATGACCTTGTATGAAATTTGTTAAAACAGTTAAAACTATTTTAACCTTTTTCTATTCAACTAAACATGTTTGAAATGGAAATTTCTTAATACTGGGTAAGGAAATGGTTCTTGAATGCCACAAAATCACAAATCTGTTGTGAGCTTGTGTATTTGAATGCATTTAACACACGCACTCTAGCAAAATAACAAAAAAAGAGGGTTTGGGGTGCCTTGTACAAAGTTTCACATACATTGAGTGACCTATGATATGGCACTCTTTTTTTTCATCATAGCTGTCATTGTCTATAAATATTGATGAAGAAAGTCTATAAATATACTTTTTCACACCTAAGTTTTTGAATTACATACACCCAGGATCAAAATCTTTGGCGTAATCTTAAAACAATAAGTTGAAGCTGACTAATTCTTACTCTTCCCGACAGCAAAGTAACGTAATATAATTATGTTGAAAGATAACTCTATTATAATTAATCAGTTGTATTTTTTGAGAAAAATTATTTGTATCCTCCTCAAAATTTTAGTACTACTCTTTTTCCAATCAAATTTTCAGTTTCAGAAAAATGTTAATACTGTATACTTTACTTGTTGTCAAATCAGAGCTAATGCGAGTCCAATTATGTTCAATATTTTTCTTCAGTCTGTTGCACCATATAGTTTTCTAAGGGGTTTGAGTTGTGTCAAGTTAAAACAATAAGAAAATTAATTTTTACAAAAATAATGTTAGAGGAGCGAGAATTTGGCTAAACAAAAAATAAATATCAAATTCAAATTTAGTACCTCAAACAACATACTTGCTGATATACAATTGCCCAATGAAATCAGTAAATTCAATATTCTCCTCTTTCTTACGTTAGTGTAAGTCGAAGAATGAGTTCAATGCAAAAATGAACAACAAATTCAAATTCAGCGCCACAAAATATTTATTTGATGATATACTGAACAGTAAAATATTAAAATTTAAAATCCTCATCTTTTTGGCCATATATGACGATCGAAGAATGGGTGAAATGATGAAATTAAAATCAAATTTGAATTTAGCTCCTCAAAAAACATCTTGGATGATATGCTACACAATAAAATACGAAAATACAAAATTCTCCTCTTTTTAGGCCCAATAAGAATCTAATACTGGATCTAATGATAAAATTAACATCAAATTTGAACTCAGGGCCTAAAAAAAAGACATGTCCAATAATATATTACACAATAAAATCTATAAATAAAAAATTCCCTCCTTTTTGGACTCAATGAGGGCTGAAGAAAGGGTCTGATGATAAAATGAACATCAAATTCAAACTCAGTGTCTCAAAAAACATGTCCAACGATATATTACGCAATAAAATATTGAAATAAAAAATTCTCCCTTTTTCGGGTTCAATGAGGCTCAAAGAATGGGTCTAATGATAAAATTAACATAAAATTAGATCTCAGTGCCTCAAAAAACATATCCAATGATAATAAATATATTACACAATTGTGGAATACCTTATCGTGAGAGATATTCACACGCAGGTTTTCTACAGGTTTTGCGTGTTCTGCCACTTCATACTGTAAAGTATGGGAGAGCCAAATCCTTGGCGAACACTGGCAATTTTATAACACACATACGTACATATACATATGGTATTATGTCATCTGTTTTGTCGTTTCTTGCCTCTGTTCAGATGATGAGAAACGCCACAACGAGTTTGGTATTGGTCTGTGACATCACGAGATTGTTATCGGGTAATTTGATCACAGCCTGTGCAATGTATCTTACCTGTACGTATACAAACATACAAACGTACAAGTGTAATGTGGTTTAATGTCATAGAGACAAATAATTGCCAGCCTTTGGGTGTAAACTGTCATCGAGGGGTGCAAACCCCTATTACCTCATACAAGTATTGTTCCCACAACAATAAAATATGAAAATCAAAAACTGTCCCCATTTTGAACCCATGAGGATTAATTAAAAGGTTAAATGATAAAATGATCATCAAATTCAAATGAAATGCCTCAAAAAACATGTCCAATTATGGATATTTAGGAATCAGGAAAAGATTACTAAATGCAGCACTAATATATTTGCATATCATTTTTCCAGTGTCCACTTTATATACACGCAGCTCTGTTAATCCAGACTTCATCGATTATCCAAATAAATAAGTTTTCAGAAGTGATAAAATAATAAAACCAAACCTAGATCCTTTCTAGGTTAATGAAGAATGCACATACAGAAATTTATCCTCATGGATTAGGTAGATTCTGAGATTACTCTTAACACACTTCTCCAAATGTTCTTCTCTATATATAAGTATAGATATATATATATATGTAAGTTTGTTTCCGGGTATTCCACTCGATCTAATTTGCACGTAAATAAAGTTTTGTGAACTCGTAATCAAAAGCAAAGTTTATTGACACGATTAAAATACGGTAGTGAAATTAGAAAATTCAAGATTATTATACACAAAGAAACGAACGAAGATATGACTAGGTTTTATCTGTCTTTCTGAAACGGCAATTAACGGACGAATGAATGAATGAATGAATTTGATAAATGAAATCGACGTTTGTTATAAAGGGAAAATAGTCATGTTGAGTATGGTCAAAAATGATGTCATTTAACAAAGGATGGTCGAGTTGATAATACATGAAATGATGTAACTTAAAGATAATAAAATTGGAACAGTAAATATTAGATAGTCGAATAGTGTCGATTTCTTAATGTGGGTCAAACAAAAATAAACATTACGAATTCATGAAAGAACGAGAGTAACATACGAAATTGTAGTCATTCGAAAAAGAAGAGTGTTCTTTTTACATCCCCACACCCTGTAAACAAAAGACATTAATAAATAACGGACAGATACAGCTTCGAAACATGGTAAAAATTTGATTCTTGCTTCTGATAGCCGGAGTCAACCTGAAAAATTGAGCTAGAGATTTGTTGTAGAATTTTGTATGGTCCAGTTCTGATTTCGTCCAATTTGTTCTTATTTAGAGGATTACCATGTAAAACGAATACGAGGTCCCTTACTTTGAAATTACTTTTAACTTTATTTTTGTCAAATCTTTTCTTGTTTATATTATGGTTTTTACATGAATTATTGAATGCAATTTCTCTGTCTTTTGCTAAATCAGTTACGTTATCTTCGAATTTGGAAATTACTTTAATTTTTACGTTGTTCATTAAATAGTTTGGAGAATATTTAGTGACAGAGTGTATAGTGTCATTATATTCATTTACACATTCTTTTAATAAGAGGGACCAAGATTTCTTCTTATTTTTAATATTTTCGTTTACTTTACATCTCAGCCTGTTGACTAAGGTCTGATTGAGTCTCTCATTGAGTCCATTGGAAGATGGACAATCTACTGCCGTAAAAATCAAATTTATCTTATTTTGATTGGTAAAATCTTTAAATTCTTTAGAATTCAGACCTCCGTATTGATTGGCCAGTAGATTTGAAATTTTATTTCCTTTTTTGAGAGCTATTTTTAATAAAGTTATGAAATATTTAGAATTTTGGGTTTTGGAGGTCAGTGTGAAGGTGAAACAAGTAAAGTGATCGACTAATAAATGACAATATCTTTCTTCAGAGTTATTTTTGGCAAAGCCTCCTATAGTATCTATGGACATATACTCAAAAGGTTCCTTAGCTGGTCCAAGGTGAGAAAGATGTCCGAATTTTATAGGTATTCGGCTTTTATTTTTGATACAGACGGTGCAATTTTGGCAGAAGTTTGTTATAAGTTTATTAAAATTTTCATTATAAAAAAGGGGAAATAAAGTTAACCGAATCTGGTTGGACCCTATGTGTCCAAATTGTAGATGTGTTTTGTTTATTATTTCTTTCGCAAAATTGTCCGAAATTGATATTTTTTCTTTTGTTTTTTTATATTTTGAAAACATTACGTTTTCTTTTATTATTACATTATTATTTTTGAGTCTTTTAAAATCATTAAGTGCCATTTTTTGATCTTCTATTATTTCTTTTATTTCAATGAGATTGACGACTCTGAGTTCAGAAGAGGCCTCAAAATGATCCAAAACGGGATTGCGAGACAAACAATCCGCTTCATTATTTGTTTCTCCCGGCACGTATTCTATTTCAAAATCAAATTGGGACAGTTAAAGCATTAATTCTCTAAGTTCATCATCGAATTTTGTATTAATTTTTAAATTTTCTAAGGGCTTATGGTCAGAATAAACTTTGAACTTCAGTCCCAATAGTCGATGTCTCCAGTACATAAGGGCTTCTTTTATGGCCAAACATTCTAGAAAAACTGCTTTTTTTCTTTTCTGGGCCTCGTTAAGTTTTTTGGAAAAGAAAGCAGTTGGTTTGAAAGAGCCGTCATCTTGTTTCTGTTTCAAAATTGCACCTATTCCTTCCAGACTGGCATCAGTTTGTACAATTGTTTCCCTATTTGGATTAAATATTGCAAGGCACGGTTCGGAACATAATAAATCTTTAATTTTTTTGAAACTTTCCTCGCATATATCGTTCCATATAAAAGGTGTGTTTTTCTTTAATAAATTATGTAAGAGGGCCAGAATTATTGATGAATTAGGTATGTATGAACAATAAAAATTTACTTTACCGAGGAATTGTCTTATATTCTTCTGATTTTTGGGGGTTGGGAAGTCCCAAACTGGTAATACATTATCAAAAATGGGATGAATAGCATTATTTTGAATGTAGTGACCCAGATATTTTACTTTACTGTGTGCAAGGTCACATTTGGTCAGATTAAGTCTGAACCCTTCTTCATATATAGATGTGAAAAGTTTTTTTAGGTGTTCTATGTGATCCTCGAATGTTTTTGAAAAAATTAAGATATCATCTATATAATTCACACAAAAATCATCTAGGTCTTTTCTCTTTAATATGTTTCTTAAGATTCTTTGAAAAATTGTGGGGCTTGTTTTTAATCCAAAAGGCGTGTTCTTCCAATTGTAATGTCCAGTCTGAGTCACAAAGGCTATCTTGTATCTGTCTTTCTTTCTTATAGGTATGGACCAGAAGGCACTATTGATATCGAGAACTGAAAACCATCTACAATCTCTAGCTTTGACAATTAAATCCTCAATATGGGGAAATGGTTGACTTTCGAGGACAATTATTTTATTTAATGCTGAGTAGTCGACACACATTCTATTTTTTACTTTCACCCCTTCAGCGTTTTTTTTTGTAAGCCAAAGTCACAGGAGCAGCGAAGGGTGAGGTCGACTCCTCAATCATATCAGCTGCAAGAAGCTTTGAAATTTGGCTCTCTATCTCTTTTTGGTCGATGATATTGCATCGATATGGTTTGTGAGATACATACTTATGTTCGGTTAGCTTAATTACAGCGCAATAGTTCGTGACTTTACCGACTTCGTATTTACTCTTTGCAAAAACATAATCATAATCTTGAATGACCTTTCTTAATTTCTCTTTCTTTTTGTCGTCTAAATGTTCTAAATTTAACTCTGTCTTGGAAATTTTTACGTTACAGTTTTCTAGTTTATTATTTTTTTTATAAAAAATTTCAGTATTCTTTTTCTGTTTTTGAGAAATTTTTAAGTTTTCGTCTTGGCAAAGGCTAAATTCTCAAATTACGTCTAAGCCTATTAAAAAATTGTAATTAAATTCCTTTTCATCAAGAACAAAAACATAAACTTCTTTACTTTGTGAAAAAATTTTAACTTTTATTTTAATTATTCCTAAAACTTTACCATACCTGCTGATCATCCGAAAAGATGGAATTGATCAGGTTTCTATTGATTATAGAAATATTCGAACCTGAATCATAAATTCCTTTACAAAAAAGGTTATCATTAAGGCATAAATTTATTTTAATCAGTGGTGGGTGATTTAGTTTTTTGATTCATCGTCGGGAACAGGGTTTTCAATTTCTAATTTATTTATTGTTTTTTGATTATTTGGCTTATTTTTGAACCAACAAAGAGCTTCCGGATGGTACCTCTCAGAAAAGCCTCTTTTTTCACAATTAGTACAAGGTTTCTTTTCTGCACCACCTGACTTTCTCTCGTGTTGGTTATTATTATTATTATTATTATTATTATTATTATTTTATTTACAATTTCAGATTTATTTATGTTAGAAGTTTTATTTTTATTGGGAAAAGTTATGTTTTTATTATTTAGGTCATTAATCTTGTCTTTCATCTCAAAATTTTTTAGTTTATCATGCAAAATACGGAGAGACGTGACAACATTTTTTTTTAAAGAATTTTGTATATGGACAGGAAGTCCCAAAACTATTAGATCTAAAATTACTATGTCCGGCAAGTTTCTATCGATTTCTAATAATAATTTTTCTTTTTTTACAACAAATTCTATATAAGAGCCACTCAAATACCTGTAGTTGTAGGCATACCATATTGGCTTCCAGGATGAGTCAGCAAAAGTGGCAATGAGATCAGCTCTCCAATCGGACCATGCAGTGTTTAGTCCGAGTTTTCTCTGATTAATGGTGAACCAATCAGCCATCGATGTTTCTAGGCAGCTCTTGAAGACTTCGATTTGTTTTTGGCCACCTAACTTGAACCGCTGTGACTCTCTTTCAAAGGCGTCGCACCAGACAATGACGTTTTTGTTCTTTGGAGAAAACTTTTCTATCAGGAAATGCTTTATTATGCTGGTCACTGACTCGTCTTTGTCTCTCTTTGAGGTTGTCATAGATTGATCGGCATCTTTTTTCAATTTTGCTTGGTCAGAGGGTGAAAACTCTGGTAACAGGTAGTCTTTGAATACAAAATTCTCGTCAGTGTCTAAGTATAGCTTCGCCACATCAGGAGGGATGGAGACATTTATAGTTCTGTATTGTCCTCTTGATTGCAGGACCGATGCGGCACTCTTTGGAGGACCTCAGGCCATAAGTACTTTATGGAGTGTGGCCTTTTGAAATTCCTCTGGAAAAGCAAACCAGATTCCATCACAGAACAAACGAATTTTCTTTAAGTTGACTGTTGTTGTTTTGTCAGTACCCTCAGCCATCATCAGCAATTGTATTTTGGTAGAAGACATCGCGGAAGAAAAAATCTGTTTCGAGTTTTAAAAGAATTTTCTAATTTGTAAGTTCGTTTCCGAGTATTCCACTCGATCTAATTTGCACGTAAATAAAGTATATATATATATATATATATCCATAATTATATCTTATACAAGCCCTAAAGCACTGCTCTGTGGAGCTTTAACTTGTGACTGCCCTGAATTTCTGATAACACTGTAGAATTTGTTGTTTTGGAGGAGACAACAAACATTTTTTTTCATGTCTGTGCGTAGTGGCACCTGCGCATCCAAGAAATAATTGGCAAAATAATATTGGGAAATAATTTCATGAAATAATTAAAGGCTTCTACTTATTATATAATATAATTATAGTGATATAAAAGCCACTTCTGTAACGCTATTACATGACCAGTTTTACAGACATATTTAGCTATATGTACATTTCAGTCTAACTCAAAATCATTTTTTTCTTCATATCATATCAAGGTATCTGGTTGCTAATTAACTGATAATTCCGACGCATTTATGTACATAGGTAAATAATTAATATACTTAATAGATGAGTAACTAGTACCTTTTTCACATTCCCCCTTTTATCAGAGATTATGTAACAAACCATCACTAGAGGGATTCTAGCGATTTATTATTTTATAATATTTAAAAAAAATTATATTCTCCTTCTCACCAGGATCTGAGCATGCAAAATCGAGGTTCTGAGACATGAACTTAGCCGCTTGGCCATCAAAAGTTGATAAAATATAAAAGTTTGATGGCGATACATATTTCTGCAATAAATGTTTTATGTGTTATGAAGTTTGTTTACAAATCAGATGACATAGAGCGCTCAAAAATTTGCTGAGATGGTTAGCGCAACTAGAAATAGGAAACATTAAAAAGTGCTAACTGAACACTCCACGTCTATGTAGGTCTGTGTGAATTATTGCTGCCTTGCGGCATAGGGTACTTACTAGTGTATATATATAATGTGTACAGAAGAATTTGAGTGACCTATATATTCGTGATCTACGACTCAGGATTGACGCTTTGCCAGTACCGCCACTGCACTGAATTCAATAGTTGTATTTTCCAAAAAATGTCACTTAAGCATTCCTATCTTAGAGCGAATGACTAATTTTAGTTGATCCTACCAATCCATTCAGGTAATTAAAGCATTTAAAACAGCGACACGATCTTCATGAAGTTTCATAACAGAGGAAAAATTCGAATTCTGTTTTTTTCACTCTTTTTATTAATTATTCCAAATTAAGGTAGGTTTGTTTCAATTATTACGCCGTCCACTCACTATGTCACAAATACCTACCAATTAGGCTACTCCCCCAACAACAAATATTTGACAAAGATGTTACCCCCTTCAAACGAATCTAATTTACACATTGGAAAAAAATAATGAAAGAAAAATACATTAGGAATGTATCCAAGTGAAGAATAAGTAAATTTACAAGGTCAAATGCAAATTCACAACTTATTAAAGAATAACAATTATTCTTTGGGTGGTAGTAAAATAATTATCAATGAACAGTCGTAGTCTACAGTAATTTTAAACTTTCAAGTAATCTTTCAAATAAACTCGATAAATAATTATTTGGAATCTCCGACTCGTCCCAACGTTACACTACAATATTGTTAGAAAGCTGTGAAAGAATATGTGGGTAGTTAGTAGTTAGAGCTGGCATACAGAATTTAATTAATTCTACCGAATTCTAGGTCACCAGTAAGAAAACATACACACATTTACCAGCACTAATCATTAAATTTATCTATCGAGCAAAATACGCCTTGTTTATAAATTTAAGAAACGTTTTGGATGAGGTTGTGAATGTTGAAATGGGAGAAACTGAAAAAAGGGCGGAGTAAAATACAAACGAAATTATCATCATTATATAATTATTATATTTCGGCGAAAAAAGGAAGTGAGGTGGGGGAAAAAATTTTTGATAAATTAGGTATTTTTGTTTTCTAACACAATGTAACAAAACCATACATATAAATCTATATTATTTGGTTTTTTAAATGCAAGCAATATCCAAAGTTTGAGAAAAGACAACAGAAATGGCCTTGAAACTTCTTCAAATTTCAAATAGTGATTTGGAAGATTTTATATTTAAACTAGATAATACACAAGTTGCAATTTTATTTACTTTTCACTTATAGGAAGGCTTATATAGCAGACGCCACAATCTAGCAAATGAGAAAAAAAAAGTAATACAGGTAACAAGAAAAGAAGATATAACTTCCATTTTGCAGGAGTTAGGGACTTACAAAAGGTGGAAATAGGGTGAAACAAAATTTCCAACCAATAGAATGGAACATGAGGAAGTTGGAAGGAGATAATAGCAAATAAGCTGAAAACAATTCTAAACTAAAAAACATTCAGTAAATGTTAGTATGAAATACCTTGTCATGAAATAATATTCATACAAGAATGTAATCAACAGATTAATTGCGTGTTCTGCCACTTCATATGTACACACATATGAGTAAGCTAAAACCTAGACAAACACTGCAATTTTAGAGCTAGTTTAGATTTATATAGGGGCTTATTTACACGCACACATACATAATTATATACATAGTAAATACATACGTTGGTGTATAAGGGTGGTTTGTCATTTTTTGTTGAGATAAGAAATGACGGACCAGTTCATGTACCAAATTGTGACTTCACAATAATTGTTTGATCAGTAACGGTTTGTTACTTGCAAGTACTTAAAAGTAATTATGTTTAAACATATTTTGTGCTATTTGTTTAACTTCATAAAGACAAATATCAGCTAGCCTTTTGACAGCAACTGTCATCAATGGGTGCATGCCTCTATTATCTCATACAAATACTAAGTTCCCACAGCTACTCCCCCAGTTTTTGCACCATAAAAATAAAAAAGTGCATGTGACTGGACAGACTTTTTAAAGTTTTTAGTGCCATTTCTGGTCAGCTTCCCATTTAGCCAGCCCACTTCCTACAACAGCCTCGACGCATTTGTAAGATTGTTTGCTTGGATCCATTCAGGCTTGTAGGTGACTTGGATTTTCTTACCCCTATGCCATTGTGGCTTGTATTTAGTTGACACATAGAGATGATATTGGGAGTGGGGAACAGATGGAGTTGTAAACTCCAGTTTTTTGAGCATAGGGGAGTTTGAATGCCCCTATGTTGAAAATCCAGGAGTTTGGAATTGGGGGAGCCCTCTCATTGGCAAAAATGAACTTCGCTTGTTTCCTAATAGTCTGTTGGGGGTTCTGGCTTTGGGGTTGCAAAAGTCAAAGTCCTCTCCTAGAATAATTTGACTTCAGGGGCAAGACAAGAGGCAGTAGAGAAGATAAAATCTGTTCCAGGATATGGGAAATTAGAGGTGCTAAGTCCATCAATAGTTCTTCCTTGATTCGAACCAGTTCCTTATCTTATATGAGAAGTTGTTGGGTTTCAGTTTTCCCAATGGCGTCTCAATTATTTTGGTTTTGATTTGATTTGAGGAATTTGTTATTACTATTTGACGACATTTTAGAGAGATAGTTGTGGAAAATAAACGAAAAGCACGTGCAAATTTTGTGTGAAAAAGAAACATAGAGAAAATATAGAAAATTCTGGTCTAAGTTAAATGACAGTAGAATAGCTAATGATTTTTACTGCAAAATTTCAGTGGATCCCAGTGTCAATTTGTTGTCTTATCTGAGTGTCTTCTTTCATAGGGGAGATAGCGTTTAAAATTCTCTACAATTAGAAAGTTTCTCGGTGAAATTCTGTTAGGTTTAAGCAAAGTTAGGCATGTAAGAGTTCTGAAACTATTAGAAAATTGTTAGATAACAAAGAGGTGAACTTTTTGAAATTGATGTCATAGTATGTATTGACATTTGATTATCTTTGCTTGACAACAGAAACTTGTTGCAATGTTTTTGTTCTATATCACACGTGGGTTTGTTTATACCTGTGATTGTTTTACTGCACTCATTTTTGTCTTGCTAGATTCAGAGTTCATCCCTTCTTTTTTAATGGGTTTGAATTTTGTGTTGGATACTACTTTATCGGAAATAATTTTTATTTCCTCCACACTAACTGCTCAGATCTATGACTAAGATGCTGATTTTTTGTCTTTCTACTTCCTAGGGGCCTGCCTCTTTTTATAGGGCATAATAGGGCCCCAGGGTCATACATTTTTGTTATGACATCATCAAAGAATTTGACAATTTTTTATTTTTTGTTTTTTATAGATTTTATATTTAACTCATTCTTTCTCTATGCTTTGTGTTGGTATATTTTCATATGAATCTGTATAAATATTTTCTGTGTTATTTTTTCTTGCCTTCTGCAATACTCTCATGTCATTATTCACCATAAAGGCAGGCTTCACAATCTGTCAAATGAAATTGTTCTTGTTTTCACCTGCTAATAGCAGCATAAAGTTTTTGTCATTGCGTGATACTACTTTTTAAGGACCAGCGTATGGCTTTTTCAATGTAGACCTTATTTTTTCATCTCTAACAAATATATGTGATGTATTAGCCAAATGTTTTGGGACATAAATCGGCCATAACAAGCTGCCTGTTTAAGAAAGTTATTGGCTTCATTTCTTATATTTTGTACCATAATTTCAGGGGTAATTTCTGTTAATTCTATGAAGAAGTTGCCTGGTAGGCATAGCTCTTTACCAAATGCTAATTGCACTACAGTGTCCTGTATCCATTTGTAAGGCAGATCTAAAGCCTAAGAGGATGATGGGAAGTATCTCAACCTATCTCTTGGTATCATGAGCCATAATTAAGGCTTTAAGTGCTCTGTACCATCTCTTTATTTTGCCATTGGCATGTGGATGGTAAGTTGTGGTGTGATTGTGTTGCACAACAAGCTTCTCAGACAACTCATTAAAGAGTAAACTCTCAAATTGGCAATTTTATTCCATAATAATAGTTTTGGGAATGCTGTATCTTGCAATCCAGGTGTCATATAACCTGGCAGCTTCAATGGAGCTGTCATCTCATAGAGAGGAATAATGTTTCTGGCCACCCAGTTGCCATGTCTATTATTGTCAACAGGTATCTGTGTCCTTGTGATGGTGGCATAGGCCTACTAAGTCCTAGAATACCATTTTAAACTACTCTGTTTATTAAAAGGGTTTGAGGTGTGACAAAGTGTGTCTTCCTACTTTGGACTCTTAACAGTTCAAGCAACTGCAAGCCCATTTGTTGCAGTCTGACTTTATTTAGGGCCAAATGAACTATGATGAAATTAAATTAGCACTGCATTGTGATCCAGAGAGTCACAAGTTAGGTATGTACACTGTTGAATGCCAATTTGTTATATTTTTTTATAGAAATGACTTATTTTTACCTGTACTAATGTCACATGTTAATAAAACATCAGTACCAGGAATTTTTCTCTGCTGTAATTTGAGAAATGTATCATTGTTTGATAACAACTCTTCCAATTCTGCATACTTAAGCTGTTCTTCAGCTATTTCAGCATAAGGTAATTGGGCAGGGGCTGAGATATCTTTGATCCTACTTAGAGCATCAGCTAGAGTGTTAAGTTCTCCACTTATATACTGGATGTCAGTAGTCAATTGACCAATATAGTCTAATATTCATGCTCTTCTCGACAATGCCAGTTCTGATTTTTGCGTGAAAGCATTAGTTAGGGGTTTATGGTCTATGTACACAGTAGAACATCTACCCTCTAGTTGATGCCTGAAATGTTTCAGCACAGTAAAAATTCCAAGCAATTCCCAATCATACATGCTATAATTCTTTTCTGTTTTTAAGAGCTTCCTGGAGAAGTAAGCTAGTGGTAGTTTCTTATTGTCAGCATCCATTTGGTAGTGTTGCACCAGTCACAAAGTCTGAGGCATTAGTACCTGCACATAATGACAGACTTTCATCCGAATGAACCAATAATGTTGCATTTGCCAGTGTTTCTTCGACTTTTTCAATGCCCTGTTTGGCTTCTTCATTTCAATCGACTGTAGTTTTATATTTCTTTTTATTTGTTTTTATTAATGCAAACAGCTTACTTTGTTCAGCTGCAGAATTCTTCTTGCAACATTTATAGAAATTTACCACCCCCAAGAAATGCTCAAGTTCAGCGACATTTGAAGATTTCAGAAAATTAAATATTATTTCAACCTTGGTCATCAAGGGGGAGATGCCTTTGGTTGAGACTTTGTAGTCCAGAGAGTCAATTTTGGTTTGTTTATATAAACTTTTACCTACTGTGATGGCAGAACCAGCAGCATGTATACACTGTATTAGAGCTCGTATATTCTTCTCACACTCCTGCTCACGACTTTCTGAGCAAATGCAAATACCATCCAAGTATGCATATACAAATGGCAATACCCTAAACAATCCATTGACAAATCTTTGGAAATTTTATACTGAGTTGTAAAGTCCAAATGGCATTCAAAGGTATTAGAATAGACTGTCATTTTCAGCCATACAAATTTTGTGGAATTCCTAGCTGATGTATATTTTTGTGAACATAGTTTTACTCTGCATATTCACGTAAAAGTCCATAATATTTCGGACTGGATAACAGTAGGGAACTGTTTTAGCATTTAAGGCCCTGTAGTCACCAACAATTTGCCACTCTCCACTTAATTTTCTAGTCATGTGGACAGGGGAACTCCATGAGCTTTTTGAGGGGCAAAATATGTCTTCCCCAATGATATGATTTTAGTATTACTATTCTGCTTGGTGTTTATTAGGCCACAATCTTCTAGCTCTAGCATGATAAGGCAGTTTTTTTGTTTCCGTATAATGAACTGTGTCCTGATTATAAGTCAGATGCCTGCAAATTGATAGTTGAGTGACTCCAGGATAGTCAAACAGAATCTATTGTAGTTGTTTGTTAACTTTGGTACAGCTGGATACATTTGTGTCCAATCTATAAGCTAGCTTTTTGCCATCTACACAAATCAATTTGCCTTTTTTAAGGTCAAGATCCAGCCAAAATGTGCAAGAAAATCTGCATCTATGATCAGGTTTGGTACATCCAAAACCATGAAGGACCATGTCATATCTTTTCTAAGTTCAATGTTCACTTTGTTGGTCTCAAGTTAATAAGCTGAAAAGTTTTGACCATTCACAGAATGGAGGTAGTATTTTGGAGGATGTACTTTTTGATTTTTATTAATTGGCAATATACTCAGATCTGCACCCAAGTCTATAAAGTACCTTCTCCTGTTTGTTCTGTTCTTTAATAACAGGCAGCATGAGTATTTTTCCAAGGGATCTTCAGCCTCATAGATGGCCCCTGTTCTAGTTTGATGCATCCTGTTTTTTGTCAGATTTGCCCTATCTTTTACAGCAGTTGTTGCATTTGGTGGCTTCTGCCTAAAACCTGTTGTGAAAGAAACAGCTCTTTTCATCCCAATCTTGAGACTGGGTACTGCGAGAAGATGTTCTAGGGGGGGTGGAACTCTGACCTATTTTTTAGTTATTTGGTTTGTGGTCTTTGGACCTGGATTGTCTACTATTTTTGTTGCTGTTTTTACTCTTAAAGCATTGTTGCTAGTTGCCATTTTGTTTGTTAGAATTTTGGCTATTATTTTTTTTCTGGACATCTGTGGTCAGCTGAGTTATTTGAGCTCAAAACTGAATATTTTCCCAGTCTCTGCAGATACTGTATTCACAGAGGGTTTTGACCTTGTGTATTCTAGTTCATTATCTGCACTTTTAGTGAGAAAATATAAATCAACTGAAGTATTAATTGTGGTAGATCCCACAAATGCCAGACATTGTACAACACTTTGTGGCAGTTGCTTGCAAAACTGGTTTAGAATCACAGAAGGGGCTACTATATTATCTGCCTTCTTCCATAACTTAGCCATGAAATTTGAGGATTTATTATCTTCAATCTTCTTACCACCCATGATGTCATCAATGATCTGACTCTACGTCTTTCCAAATACATCTTTTATTTTTTGTTTAAACCAGGCATTCTTGTCCTCCTCTGTCAAAGGGCATTCCATGATATCCGCACTGTGGGAAATGATCTGTAGTCGCATGCAACCATAGATGTGTAAATATTGCTGGTTCTGTTGTATATTTTCTGTTTTGAATCTGACATAAAAGAAAGTCAACCATAAATCTACCTAATTAGGCAAAATTTCTGGGATCTCTATCCTTTGTCTGTAGAAATTAAGGTTCTGTCCTCACTGACTTTGCAAAAGTTGCAAGATTAGCACTTGGACTTTAGGTTCAGCTGTGGCTGTCCACTTCCTCCTACTAATGTATATATCAGTGGATTTGATTTCAGGTTCTCAGCTCCTGCAGTTGTAGGAGGCTTCTCAGTATTATGCTGACTGAGGTATTCTACAGGTACTTCAGTATGTACTTCCTCATATTGTGAAAAGACTGGTTTCTGTTTTTGTAGGTTGGGTGTCTTCAGATCAGAACTCTGGCTCATAGTGTAAGCATTCCTCAACATTTTCACTGCTAATTCATCTTGGTTAATTACAGCTCCCAGACATATAAGCTTTAGGTGTTGAGTCACTGATACCAACTCTGAAACATCTTCAGATTGTCTAGTTAAAGTCAGAGGGGTTGGTGGATAAGTCCAACCTTCTTCCTCCAGGTCTACTCTTTTTCCTCACATTCTATATTTATTTTGAAGGGGAGTTTACATTTCGACTTCAGCAGACTCTGCTTTGGCAACTGTTAGTATCTACTCAAACAAAAAAATTTTTTGTATTGGCCAAGCAAGCAAGAATCTCACTAGCACACAACACCTCTAGATACTCATGACGTGGCCAAAAAATTATATCGGGGTCACCACTGTGGAATAACTTGAGGTGAAAATAATATTTTTACCAGAAGGTAAGTTCTGCCACTTCATATATACACACATACGGGTAAGCTAAAATCTGGACAAACACTCGCAGTTTTAGAGTTTGGACATTTTATATAGGGGCTTATTTACATGCAAACATACACACATACATATGAATTACATATGTCTGTGTAAAGGTTGTTTTGTCATGTCTTGTACAGATGAGAAATGGTGGACTGGTTTGTGTACCAAATTGTGACATCACTTTAACTGTCTGATTAGTCACAGTTTGGTACTTGTACATTACTTGCATGTACGTACAATTAATTATAATCGAATGTAATCTGTGCATTGATTTTACATCACAAAAACAAATATTTGACAGCCTTTTGGTATTGAGTGTTGTCGGTGGTCCAAGCCCCTTCACTTTATACGAGTAATGTCCCCACAAATATCAAAAATTATCCATATCTTTAATATAAATATCAATTTATTGATGTTTCATCACTAAAAACCGCTTTTCCAGAGATTTTCTGTTTCCAGTTTTCTTGAGAACAACTTCAACTAATGAGCACCAAACTTCTTTCAGAACTGCTCCCATATAATACTATCTTTCATAAAAATATCAGCCCTGTTTATTTGGTAGTTTTCTCAAAACCATAAACACAAAATATTTTCAAAAAATTTTCCTTCACAAATTTTCTTGGAAACTACTTAATTAATAGGCACCAAACTTCTAAGAAATTTGCATCATCATAAGTAAAGTCTATTGTAAAAATTTTAGCCTGATCTGTTTTGTCATTTTCTCACAATCCTGGAAAAACAACTTCTCCAGGAATTTTTTATTTTCCAGTTTTCTCAGAAACTAATTAACTAATAGGCAAAAAACTTCTTTCAGACCTGCTCCAATATGAAAACTATCTCTCGAAAAAATTTCAGCCCTATCCACCAGGTAGTTTTCTCAGAATTGTGAACACAACATTTTGGGCAATATATGTAATTATATGCATACACGTTAAAAAACATTATGTCTAAATAATAAAATGGTACCAATTGTTTTCTTTTCTCATGAAACGGATAATTTTCATCATCCCCACCCCTAACCCTTTCATGAGTTCAATTTTAATACCCTGTCTGCAAGCAAACTGAGTAAAAAGAAAAACCTGATACCGTGGGAATTTGAAATAGACAAGCCCCAATCGAGATTGTTACAACCACAATGTCATGGACAGGGATAGAAAAATTGAAAGTAACTACAAGCATCTGTGATCAGACAAATAGGATTTTATTTCTGGTGTTTCCAGTTGTATCTGTAAAAAGATGGAAAAAAAGTATTACAGAGAATAACTAAAGATTTCTGTCAGTTTATGTTTTTTTTTTTTTTTTTTTTTTTTTACATGGCATTGACCTTTGCTCATCTGCCATCAAAAGTACATGGGAACATAAAATGTAACACCTATTTAAAAAATGAAAAAATTGCATAGAAATAATTCTGTAATAGCAGGGATTTAAATATGGCTTATTGGATTAGTAAGCAAAGTCTCAAAGCAAGAAGCCACAGAGAAACTTCCCAAACCTCCTGTTTTCGACAAACTATTGGGATCTAAAGCCAAAGTATTCCCCCTTTGGTCGTCCATTTGTCAAACATGTTGATTTCGGGATCGAACACTATTTTTTAGCATTGAGAACATACATAATCAAAGCTTTCGAAAGCAACTGCACGAAAACCATAAATGGTAGAAAGCTGAAATTTCTAGGAGACATCCACATAGATTATATGAAATTTCCCTGATATCTTGGCTAATATCGTACATTTATTTCTCCAGATATTGCTGAAATTCTGTTTAAATCCTGTGATTTTACTATTTTACCAATAGGACTTCAACAAAGTTGGGTAATATGAACAGAAATTCGGCGATATCTCGAAAAATAAATGTACGATTTTAGCCAAAACTTCAGGGACTCTTCAGATAACCTACGTATATGTCTCTTAAAAATTTCAGCCTTCTACCGCTTATAGTTTTTGTGTAATTGTCTTCGATAACTTTGGTTTTGTATGTTTTCAATGTTAAAAACTGCTCATTATCCAGAAATCAACAGCACTAGTGGCGCAGTCTAGCGGAGGCTTCACACCCCAATATCTCTGTCTCGCATCAACGGCGGTAAACGGGTATTTTCCAAAAGTGTCAAATTTTGTAATGGCTGCCGTTCGAAAATTCGCTCAAATTCAAAATCAAACCAGTCCCTAATAGTTTCCAACTGCCATAAAAATTTTAAACCAAAATTTTTTAATTTATGGGAGTTATCATGATGACAACACGGTAGGTTTGGAACACTTTGAGAACCCCTTCCTCCGAAACTAGCGGATAAATTTCAAAAATTTTAAAACGAATGTGTAGTCTATGTAAGCTTCCAACACTACTCCAAGTTTCATTCCCATAGGTTAAACAGCGGAAGCTCCACAGACTCCCAAAAAGTGGAAATATATATATATATATTGTGCACAGAATTTGAAAAACCTATATGTTCGTGATCTACGACTCATGATTGGCGCTTATCCACAGGTCCCGCCTCCAGGTTCCACCACTGCACTGAATGCAATAGTTGTATTTTCAATATACTAATAGAACACAAATTTAGAAAAATCTATAACACAAATAAAAAATATTCTCTATATCTAAATATAGACACTTCTGAAGTAACTTGAGTTGAAAGAAAAGCACCTTGATAAGAGATACCTGATAACAACCGAACTCGATTTTAGCGCCCCTACTAATATAAGATAATCCTTGGCTCTCAACCCTATGCTGCCAATAATTACACTTTAAATATTATTTTATACAGTAAGATGCTTAGCACTATTTGTAAATGGCAACTATGGATCAATTTAAAGCAATCGTATTGGCTGGTCGGCATTTTCTTTGACGTTTGTCAAGGATCATCTGATATTTGATGCAGTATTATAGATGTTAGTACAAGAACTACGTTACATGTTATTGTACAAGAGTGGACAAGATTTGTGGAAAAACAGGACTTGAATTATTTTTTGTGGCTGAAAAGGATTCGTGATTCGAATCACTTTTGAAAAAGCAATGTGATACTTGACTCGTGATTCGAATTACTTTAGAAAACTGAGGATTCGTGATTCGAATCTTTAAAAAAATGGACTAAAAAGAGAAAAATAATTATTTTAAAATTTCCTCAGTGAGATCTAAGTCTAGAGACTGGAATTATCGCAGTCAACACTAATTTAAAAGTTTTATCATAAAACCTACATTGTAAAGGAAAAGAGCACCGACTTCCATAATTCTAGTCCCAAGACATATATCTTGCTGGAGAAATTTTAAAAAGAATTATTTTTTTCTTTTTAGTGCATTTTTTTTTTTTTTTTTTTTCAAGTGAGTTCTATTTTTTGAAAAAAAATTTTTTAATGATTTTTTTATTTCTACCGTTAGCAGCAATATTACTTTAAAACTAAAATTTTTGTATTTAAAGATAACTCCAAAACTACCCCATCCATTTTATAAAAAAATTTAATAGGACCACCATGAAATCATCCTCTATCGTGTAAAAGAAAGTTCATCAAAAATTAAAGCATCCGTTGAATCGATCTCACAAAAAAACAAAGAATAGCGAACAGAAAAAATTATATCAAGATAGCTGAAAATTTACTAGAACATACATTAATGTTTTTCACAACATTCTTTTCTCATTCGACTTGTTTACGGAAATTACGCTTTATGTTTTTTTTTCAACTACCTAGGTACGATTAAATCTTAAAAAAGGTTTTTCAAAATTAATTTTTAAAGTGAAAGCAACAACCACCGATGTATGAAAACACAATTCCTCCAGACAGAATACAACTAAACGATGAAATTCGAAGAATTAGCACATAAAAATTTGAACAAACTTTGTAATTCGGTTTGACCTAGAGCCATAAAATATGACTCACGTGCCTTCCAATTGAAAACTAATATTTTTGGAATTACACTCATCTGTTGGCAAGAATTTATTGTCTTACTGTACGGAGTCATTTTCAGAAGCACACAAGTTACGTTATACTCCGATCTCCTAAAATTTGGTTCAGCGACTATCGATTTTAACTTTCGATTCCTAGTCAATTCTAGACTCACATAGCTCCTTAAGACGCATTATAGCAAAGGTCAACTCTTTCTATTCCAGATCAATTCTCAACTCACGTAGCTTCTTCAAGATGCACTATGATTTATGACAAAGAGAAAGAAGTTGCGAGAACGATAAAAATGAATATGCAGTTCATTTTTTGTCCCTTTAATATTGAAAGGCTCCAAAATTGTCCAGCTATAGAATACTTTTTCATGCACTTCAACGAGAATTCTAAAGCTGTGTTAATACCAAACAAACAAGTGGGGTTAGGATTTGGTGGCCAATCATACAACACCATGAATTTTCTAATCATATGTGAAAGAAAGCACCAATTTAACTAAACCGAACTAACCGCAATTTTGAATCCGGAATACGACGGTGGCTAGTCACGAATCTACAACTTTTCGAATGTACAACCTAGCACTAAACCACCACGCCAGTGCCACTACCATGCTGACTCCTTTCAAACGTGTTTAAGAGTGCAGTAATTGAAAAACCAATAAATACCTAAATAAATATTATGATCAAAACAATATCAAAAATCTCAATTTTAATCGATTGGGCAACATGAGATGCGATCTGAAAAACCACACTGAGAGTAATGAAAATTAATTTTCTATCCTTAAGCACATGAGGTAATACAAAATTTAATATATCCCAAAACAAAAATCCGGAATATTGGTTCAAAAAGAAGTGTTTCAAAGCAATTAAAAAATTCTAAATAAAAAAAATGCTTCAAATCAAAAATTAATTACAAAAAATGAAAACTTGAAAGGTAAATCTCTATCTCTATCTCTACATATTATAAAATACTATAGGTTAAAAATGGTTGGAAACACTATCACTCAAGAACTACTGGAAGGATTTTGATGAGATTTTCCTGAAAACATTGGGTTATTCCAAGAAAAGAATACTAAAATCAAGGAAGTCCGTAATCCCCCTGCAGGCAAAGTTACCAATTTTTACCATCAGTGATAACAGAAAACGGACAAAACATTTTTTAAACCGAATAATGAGAATTGAAAAAAAAACTTCACCCCCCTCTTCGTTCATCATCTGACAATTATTGGTTAGTGAGTTTTATATGATTTTCTCTGTCTCACATTTTTTCGTTCATTTTTTTCATTGGGTTTCATTTGGGTATAAAAAAGGGGTTAAAGCAATATTATTGAACACTATGCAAGTGAGGCTGCGGGTAACAACTTGTGAAGATACTTAACTACAGCTTATGAACCATATTTTCAGAATGATATTTCCAGCACGTAAGTGCATCTTCTAGGACATTTGTGGGTAGGATGATTGATAGTAATTCCAAATTTTTCCTTTTCTGATTTTATTCATCAAGTTATAGGCATTGACATTACAGCTAGTTCCGAAGAAATAAATAAGCAAACATGATCGGAGAAAAATTCATTGTGGGTAAACCTCAGTACCCACAGGAATTTGATATGGATTTGCGTATTCCTTATTATTGTTTTGGTAAGGCAGCCAACCTTTTATAACATCAGAAACAGGCAACTAACAATAGGCATTGCCAGGGTGTAGGTTAGGCTACACATGCACCTTATCTGCAAGTATTGGAAAAGATAGGCGCATACGTTCGTTACTTAGCAAGCGTTTAACCGCCATACATATATTTACATATGCGTGTTCACACTAGGCTATGTTAGTATAATTTAAAATAAATGAAGAACAAATTTTGTAGTTTGTCAACTGAGGCCAAGCCCCAAGGGAGAAGAGAAACATGGTCACCACATTCATCTTTTTTTGTTTACTGGTTGCTGAACTATGTTTGATCAAAATATGTTGAAATTGGTGTCAGGTTAAATTTGTTTTTTTACTATTCCTCGAGACCCGTTTTACAAATTTTGTCATAAATGCTCAGAAAATCCACTTGAAACTACTCCGTATTTGTAAAAGTACGTAAGAACACATTTTGTACCAACGAGTGAACTTCTTATTGGTCACATTTCACAAATAATCTTTCAAACGACATTCACAAGATAGAATACATTCTGTCCAGAAAACAAACTTTAAAAAGAAAAATTAAACAAAATTAAGTCGAAATGAGAACAATGAAGACAAGGAAAACAATTTTTTCTTATATAATATACCGAATTTTCTTTTTTAAATTTTCTAAACTACTAAGAGGTCTAGTGCTCGGAAGTATAACATATCTTAGAAAAAACACATTTTTTTAAAATCAGAGTTATAGTTTATCATTTTTTATCAGACCTTAGTTTATCGTTTTACTTTTATTATATGGCTTCTGATGATCATTTTTTTTATAAAATATGTGTAGATACTTGAAAATTTTCTCTCACAAGGAAAAATCGATAATCAACAAATTTTCGAAATTTCAACATATAAGTTCGGCACGTTCGTAAATTCAACATTTATAGACGTTGTGGTATTACAGATTTCAAAAAATACCAATCCATTTAAGAACGTCTTCAATTTTTTTTTTCTTTAAAATTCTAAACCTTAACGATTTATACAACTAACATAAGACTCCCATGATAAATTAATGAGAATTGCAGGTTCAATTTAATCGATCTCTTCGGGAGACAAAAAGTATCAAAAAAATCAAACTTTTAAAATTTTACTACCATCATCGTGTAGGTTTTCTAGTTTGTAAGAAATATTGTTTTAAACTCTATTCTAAACAATTTCATCGCTGAAGTGAAGAATTTTTTTTTCTCAAAAAATCGTTTAAAAAATATTAATAACCAATCAATTTTAATTCAATAATATTTTAAAGGGAAGAATAAAATGAATAATGCAAAGGATGGTAGGAAAAATATTCTTGTACAGGGGCACCGGGGTAATACATTCTTATAAAAATAGTAAATTACTGCGAGTAAATACAAGACAACAGAAATTAAACTGCACTAAGAGAATCAAAATAGTTATACTGCTTGATGCGGATACACGAAAAAAGAAAATAATCAATTAACAGATAAATATAAAAATTACAAAATTACGAAGATTCTAGCACAATCAAAACTTCGTCGTAAAATCCGCATTCGTGAACAAACGAAAATCACGAGTGTTCTAGGTGAAAATTTTTGGCCCACCACAAGACGTAGGTTATAAGACTGTAGGAGTTGAACATGGGCAATGAAAAAAAAAAGACGTTTTAAAATAGGAGTGGTCTTCTATCATAGCCAAGCGCGTATTACCAGATATGGAGACTGATCAATAAGAAACCTGGACTTCGACCGCTAATAACCTTATTTTTTTACCTTTCTCGGATACTAGTCAAACCGCAATGTAAGTAATTGAATGCCGATCGCATTCGACGAAAAACAAAAAAAATGAATAAACAATAAAGAATAATACTACAAAAAGTATCCTAAAAATTTGCTACTTGGCATTATCAAGGGCAAAAATTACAAGCAACTGAATAAAAAAAATTTCATGATTACTTTTTCCATGGGTGTAAAAGAATAATCTGGTTTTCCAAAAAAAATCAGGTTGTAATACAAACCCAAGGTCAACAGTTATTTGTCAATTTTGAGAATTGCATTGAATTAAACTGTTAAAATTTTGAAGATAAATTAACGATCGAATGAATGATGTCGATACAATTTTCGTTGCGCTGGGAAATTATGCGTCGTTCCGCAGGAATTACAAGAATGAAGAAAAATATGCGAACAAATACATAATACATAAAAAGAGTCAAGATGAATGTATGTTTCGAAGAAGCGAGACAAGAAAATTTTTATGGCTTTCCACAAATTGTTCGTGAGAATAGGCACAAATAGGTAGAGGGAAGAGAGGTCTTGGCCCCTAAAAAATTTTAGTCTTTTTCGTCATGATTTTGATCAACTTTTTTTCCCCTTAACCGCCTACAATAAAATTAGACCAAAATTAGGGTAGAGCAGACATTTTTTGGGACAAAATGGGAGACTGGCTAAAAATGTTGGGCAATGTATACCAGAAATACTAAACTAAAAATTCCGTACCCAAGTGCTGTGCTAACTTTTGGGTACCACATTTCAGCCCCCCAAAATTTGTTTTTGGATAATTCGAAAACTTAAGGAGACAGAGGCCAAGTCTTCGAATACAAATTCATTTACCTAAAATTTATAATAAAATAATTTTCAAATTAGATAACCAATGAAATTAGCATATTGAGATTTCTCATTAATCCGTAATTTATATACACCATACTTCATGAGATATATACAGCATACATGGTTGAAGAGTAATACCGTTTTTTTTTGGGGAGGGTACATTTCGGAAGCCCAAAAAATTCATAAAAGAAGAGAAGCAAAAATTTGCTAATGAGTGAGTATTTAGTGATGTACCATCAAAAGGGGGTGTTCACGACATATCCGCCTCCAAATATAAAAAAAATAAAAAATAAAAATTATTTAGTATATTCTTATGCTATAAAAATAAATACAATGTTTGTTTTTCAAGTACCTAATTCATAGCTGTTCTATGGAGTCGGGGTCAATCAGAGACATAAGACTAAAGAGATGTCCAACATCCAATCAAAAACATGTCAAAAATAGAACATTGATAGAATGTTTCAAATTCCAATATTTGTTACTACGCATGTGTTGCAGCTTGATAATGTGTGTATTGGTATGGAGATGTCTATTTTCAAAATGAAATACGCGCAGTTTTGGGTGATCATAAAATACAAGTTAAATTTCTTCTTTTTTATCTTTTACATATTTATAAACCACATCAGATATGAACCACTCTCTTTAACTGTATGTCTCTGGGGTTAATGCTACAAACATAAATGTATAGTTCACATTTTTTTACAATAAAGTCAGTAATATTTTTGGCTGTAAACTTTTTTTATATAATACATGATCAGAAAGGCAATGTTTACTCTGGTATTTTTTGAGTGAAAAGTAGCTCATATCATTGATGAATATAATCTCGATATAAATTGAACACGCCTCTGTAAAAACGTGAAGCATCTTTTATATGAAAGCATGTTCAGGTTACATCAAGGTAGAAGTTACAATTTCTAAATGAAATGTTAAATCTGTCACAATGAGGAGCTTGATATTTTATTGTTTTTATGGTAGAATTTCAACGTTTCGTTGTTTTCTGATCATTAATTATATAAAATATCTTCTTCAACAAGATTCTAAAGTGAGTTTGCATGACTCAAGAATACCTCACTTACTGCGCTCATTTTGCAAACTCCGGCATATGTAATTACTCACTTTTGAACCTTGGTGTATAACATACGATTTTTATGTACCATATTTTTCATGATACATGAAGAAAATCTATTTTAAAGAAATTCAACCTCCTGTAAAAAATTTCTCATAAGGATTGGGTGGGCTTCAAGTACAGTATTTTTGGCATGTTACCAAAAATTTTTGCGCCATCTCCCATTTTGTCCCAAGAAATGCAAAATCATTACTGATTCTACTGGGCTATAAGAGAGCCACATCTGACAATACGATATCCTCTAGAAAAAATTAAAATAATTGTTTCATAAAAATTTACAATAAGAAGATTTAATGTCAAACATTATATTTATTTTAATTATAATGGAATTCCAACCTTTTGGTGAAACATCAAAATTAGTTGAAATTTTGAATTAAGTCCTGTATTTAGTTCTCGAGGTATCCATAAAATTATATTCAATTATTTAATAAGGGTATCATTTTAATCACAAAATTTGAGCTATATATCAAAAATTGAATGTTTGATTGAAACGAAATTATTATGAAACAACGAGATATGTTCGCTGAACATTGTGTGAAACTGGCTGAAATTGCATACAAGGAGGCAGATTCCACAAATGTAGGAATGTTATATGACTTTGCGCCAAGTTTTACTTGAATATTTGTGGAATATCCCTACTGGTGTAAGTTGGTGTAAGTTAGTGTAATCCTATCAAACAGAGCTCATGTAACCCGCAAAGTTAATAATTGAGAGTGTTTGTTCGTAAAAACTGATTGGGATTCAACATGAACGTAACTCATCACTCTTATCAGAACGTTCTATTCCGTCAGATGTTGGAAGTTTA
>WOFM01000190.1:963391-997130 GCA_011428145.1 Ericerus pela | reverse complement strand
ATGAAAACATTTTGTGAGGAAAACGGCGTGAACCTTGAGCCTGTTGTTCCGTATTCACCAGAGTTGAATGCGATGGCCGAAAGGCAGAATCAAATGATCATGGCGAGGACAAGGGCCATGTTGTTCGACTCTGATCTGGATTTCAGTTTCTGGTCTTTGGCTGTTCTGACGGCTGTTTATGTTATAAACAGAAGCCCAACTAGGGCCAATAGAGATCATAAGACCCCTTTTGAAATGTTTTACGGCATAAAGCCAGACCTATCTAATATGAGAGTTTTTGGGTCTCTTGCTCATAGACACATCCCCATAGAAGTCCGTCAGCAACAAGTCACTAAAATTAAAAGAAAAAAAGCAAACACTGAACACCCGAAACTAACCCAGAGATCCGATAAAGGAATATTGGTAGGGTATACTAATAGTGGGTACTGTATAAGGGACCCATTAATAGATAAATCACACGTTACATGTGACTTAAGATTTGACGAAACGAGAAATATAAAACAAATAGATAATAAAAATAATAATAATGAAATAATACAGGATAATAATATTATAATAGAAACCCCTGTAATATTAAATTTATTTAAATCAAGATACAAAAATTACATTGAGGACCACATTCCTCAAAAATGGGAGGATGTTGAAAACAACCTTTTTAGGGAAGAATGGCAACAAGCCATTACTGACGAGCTGAAGTCACTATCTGATATGGGCGTGTGGAAAGTCGTCCCAAGGGAGAGAAATGTGAGGTTAGTGGATACAAAGTGGTGTTTCACCATGAAACCCGACAACCAAAGAATTCACATACCAAAAGCCAGGTTGGTTGCAAGAGGGTTTAAAGATCTCACTCACTATTCTCTAACTGAAACATATGCCCCGGTAATCCAATATTGGCTGATAAGATGGATATTATCCATCACAAACAAATATAATTTAAATATAACACAGTTCGATATAAAAACAGCTTTCCTCAATTCACAAATAAAATACCCTATATTTATATCAAACCCTAAAGGATGCCAACTATTCGAAAACAATTGCCTAAGACTAATAAAGTCTATATATAGACTAAAAACGTCTTCCAAAAGTTGGTACGACTTGCTGAATTCAACAATAATTCAAGCTGGATTCATCCAATCAAAAATAGACAGATGTTTATATATAAAACAAGATAATAGCGGTGCAATGGCATTTTTAATAGTCTAAGTGGATGACATGTTGTTGGCTAGTAACCACGACGAGTGGACACAAGACTTAATAAATACCTTCAATAACAATTTCACCTTAAAAATAAAATATAATCCAACTTTTTTTGTGGGTTTTGAGATAAGTCGGGATATTTCTAGGAAACAAATTATATTAACACGAAATAGATATATTGATAAAATTCTCGGGAAATTTGGAATGACGGAATGTAATCTGTCTTCCACACTTATGGAGACGGGATTAAAAATAAATAGGCCAAAAAATGGATTGGATGATACCGAATATAGGGCTATGATTGGGAATTTGCTATATGTGGCAAGACTGACCCGCCCGGATATTGCCTTCGCCGTCAATTATTTGTCACGTTTTCAGTCATCCTCCAATAGTGAAATAAAAAATTATGTTCGTCGTATCATTAGGTACCTTAAAACCACAAGGGACTTCTCTCTGGTCTTCCACTCTGACCAAACACAGATTAAAGCTTTTGTCGATGCGTCGTATGCACCCGATGTAGACGATTCATCCATAGATATAAATAACTTGGAGAAAGGGTGCTCCACAACCGGCTATATGATATTCGTTAATGGAGACTTGTTAAATTGGGCCATTCACCGGCAAAACTCGGTTGCAACATCGTCGACTGCAGTCGAACTAATTGCATTAAATGATGCACTAGATGACATATATGTGATCTGGAGACTTACTGAGAGTGTTTTCTCTGTAACCTGACCCAGTGCAAGTCTACAAGGACAATATATCTGCGTCTCGTATTGCATCTGGGGGAGGCCAGAAACGCTCCAGGTCTCTTGCGATCAAATGATACGCAGTATTGGAAGCTTTCCAAAAGAAACTTATAAGTTTTAATGATATTAGGTCACCTGATCAAGTTGCTGACATACTTACTAAGGCACTTGATCAGAGAACCTTCCAAAATATCGTTATGAGAATACTCCGGACAAGTCAACTTTTTTGCCAATAGTCTTAATTGACATAACCCTCAAAATTTTTTGATATTTGGTTTTGGACTGTGGATGGGCGTCAGTCTTTTAGCTCCTATCGTAAACCGAGCGGTCCATATGTTGTTTCACACTTCACATCATAATATTCAATAGGTTCCCCGTCACTGCTCTGCCTCTCTTATTGGTATCAGCATTCCCCAATATATACAATTGATTCCCACAATAGAATATTCATACAAAATACCCAAATATATATATGATAATATTATTTCTCTACAGCTGACAATGAGGAGATATTGATCTCTCCGACCTGCCATTTTTTATTTATATATATTTTTCAAATTAAAATCACACAATACTTATAAGACGTGACACAATAACAGAAGGTTAAATGTATACCTCATGTTAATAATTACACGATATATTTAAGATAAAACACTTGACATATACATCCACACACATTTTAATTGTACATCATAATACTAGTCAACGACATATCTAATTTTTTTACCATTTTTATATAGCAATTTTATATGACACCTATATGTAATAATTTTGACTGCTATTGCTTATTTTAACATTTTTATTGTTTATATGTTTTTTTGAATACATACAATGTGTGACACATTTTTTACTTATATGTTCGTTCGTCCATTTTGAATCGCAGGGGGGTATTGGGATACGATTCCCTCACTACCTCACGAACACAGATCATCACATTGACTAACACTGTATGTAACATACTATTACATTTATTTGTTTTACATGTGGCGACACTGATCGCCAACATAATATTCTTGTCGCCACTGCTCGATGGAGAATGTTCTCCATTTGTCAGTCGTTGTACTAACGTCGTCAATAAATATTTTTCAAGATGGAAGTCCATGCTTATCTTTTCTTTGCAAAGTGATCAGACCTCACCTCAATATTATTGCCATTTTTGGCATGACAATTACAAGCAATATGCCCTAATTTATTGCAGTAATGACATTTTACGTACAAATGACTATAATTACGATTAAAACGATTATTATTATTATTAGGATTCCATGTAAAAGAGCTATGGTTTTCAAAAAAAGGCATTCTCTTCACCAGTAAGAGATACTGTTAATGTACACTTCTGTTGTGGCAAACCTGCGCTCACATAATGTATTATCGACTGACATTCTGACGTCATTATTTAGTTTAAAGATCTCGCCCATCCCTCTACATAATATAGTAATCGATAGTTTGATAATCGATGTTTGTCATCATTCAATGTACACCTTGATCGCTAAGATATTATTGTTGATATGATATGATGATTTGTCCTTTAAAAAACGTTGATCATGGCAGTTCTCAATAAAGTAGTCAACAGTTGTTCGTATTTTATTCACTAATATTCACTCTAGTCATTAAAAATATTAATAGATACCGATGAAGGTTTTTGAGACACAGAAATAGGAATATTACTTCTTACTGTCATTTTACTATCCAATGATAGCTCACACTGGAAGTTGATCAGCTTCATGAACACACTATCCCAGGTGATGACTTCTGCATCTTCCCCAACTACTTTTACCAGACAAAACTCGGCAGGCATAAATTGCAACAACACCAAAATGAACTGCTTCGTGGTAGTCAAATCCTCAAGTTCAACTAATCGACCACATCGAGCACAAAAATCAAGCAAATACTTCTGCAAATCAGCACCAAAATCATACCATTTACCATACAATTCTCCATGCAAATCCATTAATGTCTGGTCATTTCCATTGTCAATAAGATTTGTTAGTGCCTGAATCTTTTCCTTCACCATGGTATATGTCTGGATAACTTCCAGATATTCGTCAGTAACATTATTAGTGATCAGGAACATCACTTTAGCATTTCCTTTAGACCACGCATCGCCCCTATTTCTAATTGTTGGCAAGCTATCAATTAATAAATTACCCAAAGAATTGTTGGCCAGTTACAGCTCCATTTGAAACTTCCATGTTCTTCCATTTTGCCCATTGAATGGTTCATTACAATTCACCTTCTTGACATCCATTTTGATGAATAGAACAGACAATCAGTTTCACAGCAAACAGCTATATTCAGCAACACACAGATACTTCGACCAACAAAACAGGACCATCGAAATAACAGGAATGACGAGAGGCGAACATATTAAAAAATGAATAACTAATTAACAAACATGGTAACTACTTGAATGGAAGCAAGCAGGATTTGACAACCCCACACTATTGAATTACAACAATAGCAGCCACATTGAAGACCAGGTAACTGGGCCCATAACCTGTGAGAAAATTAAATATTCAACATGACGGATTTCACTAACACTGGCGATTTATCTTGAAACAAATGACCACATTAAACAATAACTGTGTTTGATAGGAATACAATAACTTACACCAGCCCACACCAGTAGGGATATTCCACAAATATTCAAGTAAAACTTGGCGTAAAGTCATATAACATTCTAAAATTTGTAGAATCATCCTCCTGGTGTAGGTTGGTGTAAGTTGGTGTAGTCCTATCAAACAGAGCTAATGACTAGAATGGCTAAACATGGTAAACACATAAATAAAAATTCAAAAAATTAATGCACAAATATATTACTCCATATAAAGATGGAGGAGATGTTGACAGCAAAACGTTTCATGAGCGACAAGAATAAGATCATCGAAATATGTCACAGTTACATTACAAATATAAAATATCAGAGAATGTGCACAACATTGAGTCAGTGTTACCACTTCAAACATTATATGAGAATAACAGTTAAAGTATAATATAATTTGTCATTATTCTCACAGTAACTATCAAATTGGTACTTGTGAGAATGTGCTCCTCACGTTTTGTTAATATTCGATATATTTAACTGTGACAGTGTCGTCATCTGTGATTTTATCATACAGAGTAGTGACCATACTTTCAACTGTGACTGTCAGTCAGTTGATCTCCAAATGTTGTCGTGAACATAAAATAAAATGAGATCTTAAAACTGAATCTGTTTCCTTTTTGTGTCTACCATTTTTGAGTGTTTCTAATCATGAATCTTATTTAACATCGTTTGTCATTAGCTCTGTTTGATAGGATTACACTAACTTACACCAACCTACACCAGTAGGGATATTCCACAAATATTCAAATAAAACTTGGCGCAAAATCTCATAACATTCCTACATTTGTGGAATTGCCCCCCTGGTGTAGGTCAGTGTAAGTTAGTGTAGTCCTATCAAACGGAGCTCTTGTGTTCATTGTGCAATTGTTATGAAATCTCTCTTTTGGTGTTTGCCATTTCTCACAAAACTCATATAAATTAAAATAACTATTTAGTTATTCAAAATTTGTTCTTGTAATATTTCATGTTGTTGTTTTGGTAGTGGATTGGTTAAAATATCGGCTAACTGATTTTCAGTCGATATTGCAACAATTTTGAGTATACCATCTTAAACTAGTTCCTTGACCTTTAAATATTGCAAGTCGATATGTTTGAGCTTGCCATGGTTCCAAAATATATTAAGGAGTGTTCTACTTGATTGGTTATCTTCAAATACTATTGCTTGACTTGGAAACAGAGGAAATATTTCTTAAGTTAAACGACCACAATAGATTATGTGTGGGGATGCGACAGCTACTGCTATAAATTCAGCTTCTGTAGTTGATTCAGCAATTATTTACTGTTGTCAACTTCCCCAGGCAATTGTGTTATCAAATTGTTTAATCACATAACCTGTAGTTGACTAACCCAATTTGTCAGCAGTATAATCTGCATTTACTTATTTCATTCCTGTACACACTGTTGCAGCTAAGTGGGAACTCCAAATCTTTTTGACCCACACCATTACTTATATTCTTGTATTTGTTTCATTCGTCTATTAAACATTGTTACAATGAAATTGTTATCCTCTTTACAAGAAATTAAGATCCAAGGTTTAACAACCTCCACAAAATATCTAACATTACTTGTTTGGTTTAAAAAAAAAAAAAAAATGTGGGCGCTTCTGTGAGAATAATAGCAAATTATATTATACGTTGACTTATTATTCTCGCACATCACATGTTGTGGAAACACTGTTTTGTTATTATTTGTAATCTGTGATATTTGTGTTTGTAACTCAACTGTGATTATATGTTTTGTATGCCTTCTCATCGCTCATCAACCGTCGTAACATTAACATGTCCGCTAATATTATGTGGAATAAAATTCGTGAAATAGCGAATATTTAGTCTTTTTATTTATGTGTTTGTAATGTGTGTTTCTAGTGTTGTTCAATCTTTTCATCAGTGTAGGTTTCGTCGTCGCATTTCGTGTAGTTCGATCCGTTGGCAGTTCGTATTTTCTCACAGGTTATGGGCCCAGTTACCTGGATGTCAACGTGGTCGCCATTGTTTTGAGTCTTCAAAGTTGTGCTGTCGAATTCTGCTTGCCACTCCCAAGTAGTACCATGCTTTCTAATTCATTTTTCATTTTTTGATATGTTCGCTTCTCGATGTTCCTGTGATCTCGTTCGTGTTGAATCGTTGGTCGGCGTATCTGATAGTTGCTGAAATTGCTGTTTTGCGGTGCAACTGATCGTTGTAACCTGTAAACGAGATGGACGCGAGAAAGAAGAATACAATCGAGCCATTCAATGGGCAGAATGGTCGAATGTGGAAGTTCAGAATGGAGCTACTGCTGGCAAAGGAGTCACTAAGTAATATAATTGTTGATTCTTTGCCTACTGTTCGTAATAGGGGAGATACATGGTCCAAGGAGAATGCTAAAGCGATGTTCCTGATAGCCAACAACGTGACAGATGAATATTTGGAGATGCTTCAGACGTACACTACCGCGAAGGAGATGTTCAACGTGCTCACAAACCTGATTGACAACGGAAATGACCAAACGCTGATGGATTTACGAGGTGAATTGTACACAAAACGGTATGTTTCTGGTTCTGATTTGCAGAAGTATCTCCTTGATTATCGTGCCCGTTGTAGACGATTAACCGAATTGGGAGACCTGACAACCACAAAACAATTTATATTGGTATTGCTGCGATCGCTGCCTGCAGAGTTTCATCCGATCAAAGTAGTGATAGAGGATGCAGAAGTCGTCACCTGGGATGCTGTGTTTATGAAGCTAAACAACTTCCAGTGTGAACTATCATCTGATAGTAAATCGACAGTGAGAGGTAACTCTCTGAATTCTGCATCCCAAAAACCTTCATCAGTGGCTGTCACTGGTGAGGAGAACGTGTTTTTCGGTAATCATTACAGTATCGGATGAAATTCTGGTAATAATAATACTAATAGTAATAGTTTTAATTGTGGTAGGTCCCAAAATCGTAATAATAATCGTGGTTTCAATCGAGGTAGAAATAATAAACATAATAATAATAATTTTTATAACTCATCTTCCAATAATGAAGGTCGTAATTGTAACAATAATCACAATTTTAACTCACAAAGCAATAATAATAATAATAATTTTAATGGAAATGGTCGTAGTTCTGGTGCTGACAATGGACATTCAAATATTAAATGTCATTTTTGTAATAAGATTGGACATATAGCACGAAATTGCTATGCTAAGAATCGAAATAATAATAATAATGACGTTTGTAATAGTAATAGTAATAACAGAAATCGTTCTAATGACCATGTTACCAACAATAATAATAATAATAGGAGTTCTGCACAGATGTGCAACAAAAATTTTAATAATAATGAAGATTGCTCAGATGTGGGTTATAGTTTCACAGTAAATAATAGTAATAATAATAATAACAAAATTAATGAGTTCTGTAATGCAAAGGGAGATATAAATTTGATGCCTCGAACCACATTCGTAGTGGACAGTGGATGCACAATTCACATAATTAATGATATAAGCTTGTTCAGTGACTACATAGACTTGATTAAACCTCATAGTATCTGTGTTGCGAAGAAAGGAGTTTCTCTTTCCGTTACGTCTGTTGGTACAGTAAAATTAAAATTGTTAAATGGAATAGTAATTGAATTGAAAAATGTTAGATATTCTCGGGAGCTGCCTCAGAATCTGCTATCGGTGAAACGAATGAGCAAGTCGGGTTTCGATACCCTGTTTAAAGAGGAATCTGTCGATGTCATCCAACGCTGCAGTGGAAAAATAGTGACCACTGGTGTTAGCGTGAATTCAGATCTTTACACCATTGATTTTTTAAAAATGACTAGTCAATCGTGTAATCTGACATTGGAGGATGAGTCAAGCCCGCTGACTGTGTGGCATAGACAACTTGCCCATCTGAATGTGAACGATGTTAAGTTGTTGTCAAACAGAGGTTTAATACCGAACGTTGACTCCAACCGCAGATTGCTGTGCGAGCCCTGTGTGATGGGGAAACCGAGCCAAAAACCGTTCTTGAGGCATGAACGAAAAACTAGTAAGCCTCTGGAATTGGTACATACCAATCTCTCTGGTCCTATAAATCCTCCTGCATATAAAGGAGCGAAATATTTTATGACATTTATAGATGACTATTCAAATTTTTGTTGTGTGTACCTGTTGACAAGTAAGACGGAAGCTTTTTCAAAATTTGAAGAATATCACGAGATGGTCTCGAATAAGTTCGGTTATAATGTGAAGAGACTCCATTGTGATCGTGGCACGGAATACTTGAACACTACCTTCCAGTCATATTGTACTGAGAAAGGAATTGTGGTTGAACCTACGGTTGGCGGTTGTCCTCAGCAAAATGGAAAAGCTTAAAGGATGAACAGGACGCTACGTGAGAGGGCAAGGACACTGTTATTCGAGAGTGGTCTTGGTAAGATATTTTGGTCGGAAGCCATATTGTGCTCCGCCTATATTGTGAACAGATGCCCCACAAACAAGGATTTTGTTCCTTTTGAAAGGTGGTTCAATGAACAATTTGATTATAAAAAATTAAAAACGTTTGGATGCAATGCATATATGTTGTCATTCAAACATGACTCTAATAAGTTTAAAAATAAAAGTGAAAAGTTGATAATGGTAGGATATTCTCCATGTGGTTACAGATTGTTAGATATAAATGCTAAGGAAATACGTCTGTCACGGGATGTTGAGTTCTTCGAAAACAAAATAGATAATACTAATATAAATAAATATACTAAAGATGATGATATTTTCACAGAAGTCACAGAATCAAATTTAGAAAATATTGAAGTTGATGGTGACTTGAATTTAGACTGTCTTCCACAGGAAATGACTGAACGTGATGAAGTAGCAAGCAATATATATCTTGCTGAGGATGGCTTCCCTTTGACGTTTGAGGAGGCAAATGCTGCACTGGACAGTCTGATGTGGAGGGATGCTATTTCTTCCGAAATAAGTGCCCTGAATTCCAATCAGACTTGGCGGGTGACCAAACGTCCAAAGGAAGCCCCCACCATCACGTGTCGGTGGATTTTTAATAAAAAATATGATATTAATAATGAGGTGTTATATAAGGCTAGATTAGTTGCCAGAGGATGTCAACAGAAGAAGGGCTTCAATTTTAATGAAGTGTATGAGCCGGTGGCAAAACTTTCGACTGTCAGGACCCTCTTGGCTGTGAGCAATAAATTATAATTTCACATAGAACAAATTGATATATGTAGTGCCTTCCTGCATGGAATTCTTTCGGAAGATGTGTACCTTGAAATACCCGAAGGGATAGAAACTAAGATTGATAGACATAATAATGTTTTGAAATTAAATAGGTGTATCTATGGTCTAAAGCAGTCGCCCAAGGTATGGAACAAATTGTTCAACGAGTTCCTTGTTGCTCTTGGCTTTGTGCAGAGTACGGCGGATGACTGCTTATATATATATATAAATAAAAATGATGGGACTGTAGTCTATTTACTCACATATGTTGACGATGTCCTGATTAACTCAAATAACAAAACACAAATCACATTTTTTTAAAAAGAAATTAATAAAAGATTCAAGTGTAAGTATCTGGGAAAGGTCAAGAAATATCTAGGTTTAAATATCAATCACAATCATGAAGATGGCATACTGGAAATTGAGCAGAGGGGTCTCATTGAGTCTGTTGCTAGGTGTTTTGGCGTTGAAAACTGCGCACCGACCTACACACCCATTGACCCCAAACTCCAATTGGACAGGGATCTCAATGCGTGTGATATTGTACTCAACAACAACTATCAACAGCTTGTGGGATGCCTAATGTATCTGATGCTAGGATCACGGCCCGATATTTGCTTTGCAATATCGTATTTTAGCCAATTCTCCAGCTATGCCACTGACGAACATCACAAATACTTATTGAGAGTACTTAAATATTTAGTTACCACAAAAGATAAAAAATTAATATTTTCAAATGAATATGATAATAACGGCAATATTTTAGAAACTTTTTCTGATGCCGATTGGGGTAACTGTGTCACCACAAGACGGTCTATCTCTGGTTACTGTGTCTTTGTTTATGGATCACTGGTGTCCTGGTCCAGCAAGAAACAACCAACTGTAGCACTATCTAGCACTGAGAGTGAGTTGATTGCAATATGCGATGATACCACTGAGTCGATCTGGTTGAAGTATCTGTTAAGTGACTTTTGCTTTCAGATTAATGACAGAGCTGTGATTTATGAAGATAACCAGAGTTGTCTGGCTCTTCTGCTCTCTGGAAAGTGGAATACTCGCAGATCCAAACATATAGATGTAAAGTACCATTTTGTGTGCAATCACGTAGATATAGATTTTAAGTATTCGTACGTACCGACTTCGCGACAGTTGGGGGACGTTTTCACGAAGGGCTGCCCAAAGCCGAAATTTGATAAGTTTTGTAAACTGTTAAAATTAATGTAACTTTTTGTATATGTTTACCATTTGTGTTGATATTTTTTGTGTTGTAATTTTTCATGTTATTGTTGACTTTTGTCATTTTTGTTTTAATGACTTTAATTTAGAAAATTTGTTTATTAGTATTTTGACATTGTCGTATGAATATAATTTGAGGAGGCGTGTGAGAATAATAGCAAATTATATTATACGTTGACTTATTATTCTCGCACATCACATGTTGTGGCAACACTGTTTTGTTATTATTTGTAATCTGTGATATTTGTGTTTGTAACTCAACTGTGATTATATGTTTTGTATGCCTTCTCGTCGCTCATCAACCGTCGTAACATTAACATGTCCGCTAATATTATGTGGAATAAAATTCGTGAAATAGTGAATATTTAGTCTTTTCATTTATGTGTTCGTAATGTGTGTTTCTAGTCGTTGTTCAATCTTTTCATCAGTGTAGGTTTCGTCGTCGCATTTCGTGTAGTTCGATCCATTGGCAGTTCGTATTTTCTCACAGCTTCGCTTCCATCAGCCTCATCATATGGCTGAAAAGTGACAGAAAAAAATGAAAATAAATGAAATAAAAAAATTCAAAATTAATTGCAGGAGTCAAACCCACAACCTACAGTATGATAGCATCCCCCCTTATCCTCTGTGCCACAAACAGATTAGCTCTGTTTGATAGGACTATACCAACTAACACCAATCTACTCCAGAGGGTGATTCCACAATTAGTGTAGGAATTTTATATGACTTTGGGCCAAGTTTTACTTGAATATTTGTGGAATATCCCTCCCAGTGTAGGTTGGTGTAAGTTAGTGTAATCCTATCAAACAGAGCTACTATGAAGGCGTACATTTCATTCAAAAGTTCCCTTTTTTCAGAATTTATCAAATATCATACGTCAATTGATTAAATAATTTGGAGGATTTGCATTGTCATTTTACAAAATGAAAGTGTTTTTAAAATTAAATAGCGTCATTTATTCCTTTTCAATATTCGTAGGTGAATTCTCTTTGATTCATTGCTGAAACCTAATTAATTTAACGGCGACGAATCGAAGAGAATTTGTAGATGAATTCTGTGAAAAGTACAGTTTGATAAGGGAAGGAATTTTTGAATGGAATGTACATTTCATTCTTGTGCCTTCAACACTTTATCAGTACGTGCAGTCCATCTAGTATATGGTCGAAGAATATCCTTACTAGTTTAGGTTGGTGTAAGTTTAATCCTATTAAACAGAGCTATTGTAATTTGTAAAGCAAGTGTTAAAATTTCATGTTTTCAAATTTCAATAATAAATAGACGAATCTGACGCTCTTATTCCAACTGAACTTCAAACATGACATTATTACATGTGAACCTGCAGGAAAAACTTCCTTCTGCCAGACGCTCGTAAATTTTCGAAGTCCAAAACTGAACCTAAGAACAAATCTTTACTCTCTAGCGTTTAGTTGTAAACCAGCACATTCCCATAAAGTTGTTTACCAGCAATCACCAGCAACCAGCAGAAATTCTCTACCAGCGCTTGGTAAAACAGCGTCTTTTGAAGGAGGTTCACTTATTAACAAAAACGATTTACCCAAGCCTACCTCAACTACTCATTTAAGAAAATAACTAATTTATCCGTAAATTATGGATGTTTCGAACCTCAATAACTCCCGTTGTAATTGTTTTCGACGCAAGTTTAATATATCATTTGCTGACATCGAGTCCTACGTGTATTTCAAATTTCAGCAAAATCGGGGAGGAACAAAGGACCAACTAAACTGCATCAGTACTGAATGGCCGGAATGGTTCACCATGATATGATAATCGAACAACCTAACGCTAATTTGCCGTATTGTACACTTTCCTTGTTTGTGATTACTCGTGATAAATGATTTTTCTTCTGCGTTGCAAACCGATTTTTTATCAACGAAATATTAACTTATCATAGTTACTCCAATTCTCAATTCAAACAATACGTTTAGTAGTTATTTTCATGTAAATATGCATTAGTTTAACAATTCAATTCTCTGTACTTTTAGAGAATATTGAATCAATCTAACGTGCTTACATCACTGCAATGAAGAAAACGCTCCTGTGTTCGTCAAATGAGACCAATGTTCACTTTTCGAAGAAAACCCAGGTTATTATCAGCTGTATGTAGTTATTTCATTTAAATGTCCTTTCAAAAATCATATCTTACATTACTTTGCAGATGTCTTGTTTCGATTCACCCAAACTTATCAGTAATAATAAATTGCTGCTGGAGGCAGTGAAATCAGGTAAAGACTGTTTAGTTCAAAGTCTGATTCATCGTGGTGTTTCAATATCCATAAGTGACCAGGTCCGGTGACATGAGGTTTTCCTAACTATTTCATTAATTATTCAGACCTTATTGAAAATTTCATTCATATTCTAGTTTGGTGGACATCCATTGTACTATGCTGCACGACACAATCACAGAACTATTCTCGAAATGCTTCTGCAGGATACTTCAACCTTGATTGATCATCCTACAAAAATGCTTAGAACACCCCTTCAAATAGCATCTTACCATGGACACTCAAATTTAGTTGAAATTTTAATTGAAAACAAAGCCAATGTTGACCTTACTGATAGTGTAAGTTGACTGTATAATTATTATTATTATTATTATTATTATTATTATTATTATTATTATTATTATTATTATTATTCATTCTAATTTTTTCATCTTAAAAATTTACAAACATACATTTTTTTTATAACTGTTTTATTCAGTTAGAGATGAGTGCCTTGCACTGGGCTGCTGAAAATAATCATCCGGAAGTAGTTCGAATTTTGTTGAAAGCCGGCGCAAATCGAACTCTGATGAATAAATTTGGAAAGACTGCTCTTTGTTTAGCCTCAGAAAAAAATAATTATGATGTTTGTGACATTTTACAGGTAAGTAGTCTGTTTCTGCATCAAAACACATGTACTACTTTTTTCTTCAAGAAACTAATATATTGTTTCTAGGATGTTGATAAACTGAACAATATACGATTTCTCAACGGGGACAAGTTGGATAGTCGAGATGAAAAATCACACTATAATCAATATACTAAAGAGAAACTTCGAGGTAATTTTGTTTTACTATGAAAAATTTCCCTGAAATTTTCTCAGAAAATTGATTTTTTTTCACCTACTGTGATTCACAATAGTCAAGTAAATCTAGGAATTTTTTTACTGGAGAGTTCCTATCAAAAATTACTATCCCCGATTCTTATGAGACGTAGTCTCTGACAACTTCTAATGGGGTTTTAAGAATCGATAGATAATACCAATTAGAATAATGTTTGCCTAACAAATCAATCGTCAGCAAACAGTCGTTCCCGAGTGAAAAAAAAATTGATTAAATTTTCATATTAGTTATTGGATAATGAACTGAGGAAAAACTACGGAAATTTCTTTCAAATTAATACATATCGTATGTTTATGAAATATGGGAACCATAATAATCATATTAGAATTTTGAGAATTGTCCTAGCTTTCAAACTACGTTATTTATTTGTATAAATAATTTTGTTTTTAAGCATAAAAATAAAAATAGTAGTATTATGCCCCCCACTTTCCTCTTAGTATGTTGCCGAAAATGGTCTGAACTCCTTTAATACAAAAAGACAGATTTAAAAAAGTGGGGTCACTGTTTAATTTGTCGATAAATTTATAAAACAATCCGTTATTGGACATAATACAAGTCCTTTGGGCTCCCCAGATCAGGTGAAGATAATTATCTATGTTACTTACGAGTATTTGTTTTTAAATATGTGATTTTAAGAAGAAAAAGAAACTTATTAATAGCACGAACGAGTCTAAAAATACCTACAGTTTTTAATGAGAACGAAGTTCAGAGGTTTACTTTGTCTCTAGTTTCTAGTCTTCATTTAGTGACTTACTGAAAATGAAGCCCCTCTAAATCTCGGTTGCACGAAGTATTTAAATGGCGGATGAACTCGATTTAACTTCGATTCAAAAATAATGAAAATAAAAAGTGAAAAATAATTCTTTTAAAATTTCTCGAGCAAGATCTTCGTCTAGGGACTGGAATTATTAAGGAGTTTTGTCATAAAACTGGAAGGAATTGACTCAGGTATAAAGCCTAGATATGGTAAAGAAAAAGAGAGCGCTGACTTCAATAATTCCGGCTCCTATAGAGCTAGATCTTGCGGAAGAAATTTTAAAAGAATTATTTTTCCCTTTTCAGTGCATTTTTTATTCATTTTATACGGATCGAATTGATAACTTGCTTTTCTTTTTCGAAGTCAGTTAAAAATTATAATATTCACTTGATTTATTTTTTGGCTTATCTACATTATTTGAAACACTATGTATATGTATAATAGCCTGAAATATCTATCTGGAGGAAAATTCAAAAAAGTTGGTCATAAACTTGTATCCCTCCTCTTAAGAAATCAGGCCTGGTTTTAGGATTTATTTTTGGGGGGGACAAAATCACATTTTATAATTCATGAATATTTATGGGTGGTGGTAACTTTGAAAAACCGAATAATTGGGTTTTAAATTGACCTTTTTTTTTACTCTGGGAAGGATTGTTCCCCAAATCCTTCCTTTAAAACCGCCCTTGTATGAAAGCCCCGGTAATAGGGAAGGAGTATTTTTCCAGTTTATTAAGGCTTTGTTCGATAATAATGCAGTTGTAAAACCTTGTGTAACCATTAATTCCATTTTAATCAAATTTTTAACCTTATTTTATTGGACTTTATTATTGTTATCATTAGAAGGTGGAATTGAAATTAAATCCTAATTTACGAAAACATTTGGAAAAAAATAAATGACCGATGCTGTGGGAAGGTTCCTTTATTTGTTGCTGATTGAATCAAGAACTTCTGTTCATGTTAATATTCGTCCTTATAACTAAACATATCGTTATTTATATGGTTTTTGCGAATTTATAATTCAATAAAAATTTGAGAAAAGAAATGGCTTTTATCGATTAATTGTAGTAGTAATTACTTCTTGGCATCTTTTTTTTAACGTTGACTTTCATCCTTAATTTAATTATTCATATTTTCTTTTTCTAGAAAGTGAAACAATTAAATTATTTGAGCAGCATGGAATTAAGCTCATTCCAGTTGATCAATCAACTGTTATAGCCAATGCATTAAAAAGAGGTCAAACTGCTGTTTTGACAGGTACTGCATGTTTTGTCTGTTGTTAAAAGATACTTTTCAGTAACAGATTCGTTGTAGTCCAATGTCTGAAGATGTGCGAATATGTCCAAATTGTTCCTTTTTACAGAAGCCGGTAAATTAGCTTTAAAGAAAACTGAGCCGGAATTTCTTCGCACCATTTCAAATATGACAAATACCGCGTCCAATGCTTTTACACGAATATCTCCCCATAAAAAAATGAAAGTTGAAAAAACAATTTCAAATGAACTTAATGTTGTGGAAAATATCACAAAACATTGTGGAAATGAAATAAATCCTCATAGAGCGAAAGGCATTAAAATAGATACCAAAAAATCGATTAATTTAGTTTCCCGTAAGAAATTCATCATGACGAAACCGTCACGAGCTAATACTGCAACATCAGATCAGAAACAATTGGCTGAAGTAAGTCGAACCCATTTTCTCATTAAAGTCTATAATTTTATTGCAATACAAAGTGAAAGATAAAATCGATGGTGCCTAGGAGTACGAGTGTTAGTCAAAAATGATAATTTTTAGGTTAAAGCAAATTGTCTGTCACTGAAAACTACTCATATTACCAGTTGACTTGACAGAAAGTTTTATTTTTCTCAAAAAATTTGGAGAAAATATTGTGTAGTTTGTGTCGAGTAGTGTAAATCATGAAATAAAACATTTTCCGCCCCTAAAGTTGATGGTTCCACTTGACAGCCCCATAAAAGGAGAATTTTGTATTTCAAAACATTCTGCTGATTACATCTCAAAAACTATTGGTTCTATGAAAAATTTGTAAATCACTAAAACTGTAGAAGAAAACTTCATGCTAAGAATAAAATTTTCAGTAGAATCAACCTTTACCCGAGAAAATCACAAAAACCAAGCTGAAATATGGTCCAAAACATTTGGGAGGCTGAAGAGGGAGTATCAACTTGAAAGGTGGTAAGTGTTTAATTTTATATAGTTCAAGGTCCCATAGGATTAGCCTCCAAAAGACAAAACATTATCTTTCTAATTTCTCGAGAAAAAGGGGGGTTAAAATGTGGCAACCCAGAAAGTACGCCACTTTACCAAAAATATGCCACAATACCGGTTGTTAAAAAAAAGTCCGTCACATTACCCATAAATATATCTATATGTAATTATATATATATATTTCCACTTCTATCTCATTTTGGCACTTTTTGTGCTGTGGACCTTCCACTATTTGATCTATGGTAATGAAACTTGATGCAGTTTTAGGAATTTTCATGGGCTACACATTCCTGTTAAAATTTTTGATATTCATCTACTGGTTTCGGAGAAAAGGGTTCTCAAAGTTTTGCAAACCCTCTGTGTTGTCGTCACGATAACTTCCATAAATTAAAAAATTTTGGCTTGAAATATTTTTGCCAGCTGGAGACTATTAGGGACTGGTTTGGTATTGAATTTGAGCGTAATTGGTCCTCTGGTTTTCGAATGGTAGACATTACAAAATTTGACACTTGGAAAATACCCATGCACCGCGGCTGATGCACCGAAGAGATATTTTAAATTATTATTATTTATTAATTATTATTATTATTATTATTATTATTATTATTATTATTATTATTATTATTATTATTATTATTATTTATTATTATTATTATTATTATTATTATTGTGCATTTAAAAAAAATTAAAATATCAATTTTCAGACTATCTACTGGTTTTATTTCCGTCGTTCTTTTAATTCATTCTTGTATTTTTAATTGCAGAAAACACCGTCATCGAGTATTTTCTCCAGCTGCTCTGAGCAAAAAACTGATTCGACTGAAGCCGCACAGCTTCAACTGCAAAACCAAATGATTTTAATAAGAGATATGAAAAGACAACTAGAAATGTCGATGCGTTTGGTGAGGTATTATAAAACTAAGTACGAAGCGAAAGGAAGAGAAGCAGAATCATACAAAGCCCAACTAGGCAATTTATCAACACTGTTAACAAAATCTGGCTTTCAAATTGTTAATATTAAACCATGATGAGTAGGTACTTATTTTTCTAATTTACCCCAACATATGTTCAATCACTCGTAAGAATTCATATTGATTCGTGAATGGTATTGTGTGAATGATTTCACTCAAAAAATAGGAAAAAACACTTATATTATGATTGTGTGAATAGTTGCGAAAAGTCGCACAGTGAATTCGTGCAAAATTCTTTGAGGGCTATTTACGTGTTTTCCGTTTTAAGATTTAGATTTCAATAAAAAATGTTTCGCTCTAATTTTTTTATTTCAATTAAAAGTATGTTATTCAGACAATTACTTTGTTCCTTCCAAAATTCTCCTCTTACAAGAAATCACTTATCATGCTAAAAAATGAACGTGGAAAATACTTATTTCATCTTCAAATTCTGAAGGCATATTTGACAGTATGGCCAAATAATTTCAATCCAAAAATCTAAACACTCTTTTTATTATAGTTAATGGATTATGTAACTAAATTTTTATACTATGTAATACGATTACTCCCATGGATTTTTGTAATGCAAATTGGAAATAAATGGAATTTATGGCTTATTGGAATTGAATCTTTACGTGTTGTTACGTTGTTAGTCCCACAAATTTTCCTAATTGTTTTTAATTTGTCCAGTATTTTTTCTTTTTTTTCTAATTTTCATTTGGGACTTTTCACTCGACTCAATCAATTTACTCATTCTTTCTTATTCTAAATTCATAAAATATAAATGAAAATTACTATGCGAACTTCATCAGGAGTTTTTCAAAGATTGATAATAAATTAGGCATGCCCCGGGCATAAAAGGGCGGAGCATTGAAAATCAAGTCCTCTACTCTTCCCCAGTTTTTTGTTTTCTTTTTTGCAAATTTTAGGAATATTACTCATCCGAAACCACTCAAATAATTTTTTAATATAATTTTACATGCACAGTTTATATTATTTAATAGTGTTCAAATTATAACTTAGGTTTTTCAGTTTTTGAGTATAAGTATACTAAAGGAAAATGCTAACATGATGGAACTCCTACAGTGTTAATCACAGTTAACGATATGGACGTAGAGAATATGTAACTCCATTTCTTACCCAGTTTGGTTGCGAACGGGGTATTAAAACTGACCTCGCAAAAAGGTTAGTGTTTGGATTGATGAAAATCATCAGTTCCATTAGAAAAGAAAATAATTAGCTACTTGTGGGGACCATGTCCTCCCTTCTTTCGGGGCTCGGCCCCAGTCGACAGACCGCGGACTTGGTCCATCACCAAGTCCGCATAATAAAGTCTACGGACGTTAAAACAAATTCTGACGCTCGTAGCACTTAGGCTAAACAGACGAAATTCGTTCTCTGTTTAGCCGACGTGTTACGAACGTAGCCTAGAGCAAACGTGCATACGAATACGCACGTGCCGCAGTCTAGGCTAAACACGAAACGCGCGCCTATCTCTCGATACTCGCGGATGACGTACGTGTTTAGCCTAACTTATACACCGGCGATGTCTTTCGCTAGTCGCCGGTTTAGGATAGTGTAAAAGGTTGGCTGCCTTACCAAATTGGTAATATCCGAACACGCAAGTCCGCATCCATTCGCCTGTGGGTTTTAGAGGTGAACCCACAGCCTGGTGACCCCGACGTGATATTTTACATTGGGAATTTTTTTTAGAAAGCAGGCGTGAAAACGCTAGCTGGCGGAATACCGCTGGCCTGCTAGTGCGAGCAATCGCGCTTGTCTAGCGGAATTTTTCGCTGGACTCTTCACTTGGAGACTGACTGTGGGAAATCGACCCCCCTTTCCAAAATAAACGTTGTCCACTTGGAAGGGTAACGGAACACGCCGGAAAATAAGGAAACGTCTCACCAATCGTGGTAACCCACAATTCGTACATCTAGGATCCTCTAATGAGTTGAATCTATTCACTATGGTAGATGAAAATGTTGCTGAAACTGCTGATCAGCCAGCTCAAAATATAGCTAGGCAAGCAGCTGTTCGAACCATCGCTTCCAAAGAAGCCGAAAATCAAGAAAAACTAATTCACGATCTTATTAAAGCTAGTGTAGAAGAAGCCTTGGACAAACAACAGAAATTGTTTGGCAACCTCCAAAATAAGAAAAGGAGAGTTGAACTTCCTACGTTCTTACCCAAAGACATAGAAACATGGCTCATGCAACTGATAGGCTGCTTCAGGGTTGAGCAAATTCCCCGTGAAGAGCGCTACCAACAACTTTGCGGTAGTATGCCAGCCGAAATAATTCGGGCCTGCCCAGACATAATGGACTGTCTGGAAGATGAGGAAGACCCGTACAAATGGTTCATTCAGAAAATAAGAAGAACTTTTGGTACCACTCAACGCCAGGAAATAAGGCAATTATTGAGTGGGATGTCAATTGGAGACGACAAACCAACCGTTTTTATGACGAAACTGGTTAAAAAAGGCGATAACCATGTCTCTCCAATGGTAATTGCAGATAGATTCTGTGAGCAGCTACCAGCTTCAGTAGTACAATCGCTGGGTGCTCTAAATCTGACAAATGCAAGGACCGATGACGACCTTCTAGCACTAGCCAAAGCTGCAGAAACTGCAATGGAGTATACAGGGAAACCTGCCATCCAAGCAACAGCAGCTCCAGCAGACGAACTGAGTAAGCTCCGAGCCGAAATAGCTGAGTTAAAAATGGAAACTCGCAAGGCTAGAGACTATACATCTGCTAGGAGTAACTTCAACAACAGATCCAAGAGCCGGGGACGTAACCCCAATAGAAATAAAAGCTATAATAACAGGCAGTCACGCTCTCGAGGACGGAGAGAAGATAAAAATAGGAGTCCAACACCTCCGAGGAGATCCAAATCTCCCAAGAAACTAGATCCAAACTGGTCAGCAGCTCTTTGCTTCTACCATAATAGATATGGAGAAAAAGCAAAGGCTTGCAACACCCGCTGTAAACGATGGGCGGAGAGAATGGTCCAAGACGCGCAGGAGAAGAAAACTCTCCTCGCAGAGATCGAAAAGAGAGAACAGACTAGTAAGTCAAACTAGACCGAGGGGTCATATCGGTGGCTACCGATCCCTCGCCCAAATTCTCTCGCCGCCTGTTCATCACGGACAGGACAAAAAGGAGAAAATTCCTCATAGATTCTGGTGCTGATCTCAGCATTTTACCAGCTAAAAATAAACATAAGAAATTTTCTCCGAAATCCAAACTAAATGCAGTTGACGAACATACATTCGCTGCATATGGCAAAAAACATTGCAAAATAGACATTGGTCTCCATAGGGACATGTCTTGGGATTTCACAATAGCTGATATATCACAACCAATACTTGGAGCAGATTTTCTTGCTCACTATGAGTTGGTAGTCGATTTAAAAAATAAACGTTTAATCGACTTAACCACTGGCAAATATGTGGAAGGTATAACAAAAAATTACAAACTACTAGATACTTCCATTGGAAGCTGTGCAACTGTAGATAAAGATTTCCTAAAAATACTGAATGAATATCCAGGTATTTTATTACCATCAATAAGGAAACATCCGACATACAAACATGATACAGTGCACGTAATAGAAACAAGGGGTCAGCCTTGCTCAGCAAGGGCACGTAGATTGCCACCAGACAAACTTGCTGAAGCCAAGAAGCAATTTTCTAAAATGATAGAAGAAGGTATTTGTCGACCTTCTAACAGCTCATGGTCTACACCAATACATATGACCAAAAAGGCTAATGGAACATGGAGAATCGTCGGGGACTATAGAGCCCTGAACGCTAAAACCATTCCAGACAAATACCCCGTACCCAATATAATGGATTTCAATAACAATATGAAAGGTAAAACAATGTTTACTAAAATAGACATTAATTGGGGCTTCCACCACATACCAATGGCCGAAAAAGATATCTGCAAGACAGCACTCATCACTCCATTTGGCTTATTCGAATACTTGCGAATGCCATTTGGACTTAGAAATGCTGCTCAAACTTTCCAACGTTTTATGAATCAGCTATTGAGGGACTTACCATTCGCATATGCTTATCTAGACGACATATGCATATGCTCAGAAGGTGGAATTGATGAACACGAGAAAAACGTAAGAGCCGTATTACAGCGTATACACACTGCCGGCCTTACGGTCAATTTACCTAAAAGCGAATTTGCTAGAAACAGTATTGACTTTCTCGGGTACCAAATAACACCCGAAGGTATAGCCCCCCTGAAAACAAAGGTGGAGCCAATATTGAAATTTCCTAAACCTAAGAACGTTGCAGAACTTCGAAGGTTCCTAGGAATGATCAATTTTTACAGACGTTGCATAAAAAACGCTGCTTCAGAACAAGGCAAACTGTTCGCCCTTATTAAAACCAATAAAAAGCGCGACAAAACGCCCATTGAATGGACTGAAGAGGCAGAACTAGCATTTGAAAATACAAAAAACATGCTAGCCAATGCAACGTTACTGGCCCATCCGGATGACAGTCTTCCACTCTGTATCTCAACAGACGCATTCGATTTTGCAATAGGTGCAACCTTATACCAAATAAAGGATAACACCAATCAACCACTTGCTTTTTTCTCGAGGAAGCTTTCCAAAACTGAGAAAAATTATAGTACTTACGACCGGGAGTTATTGGCAATAAATACAGCAATAAGGCATTTTAGACACCATGTAGAGGGTAGATGTTTCGCCGTGTATACGGACCATAAACCCATAACACATGCCTTTGAGCAAAGAAGTGAGCATGCCTCACCTCGCCAAATTAGACAGCTTGAATTCATCAGCCAATTCACGACTGACATAAGGTACATCAAAGGAGAGCTGAATGAACCAGCTGACGCCTTAAGTCGAATTGAAGCTATCACAACTCCATCTCAGTTACCATATGCCGAAATAGCAAAAGACCAACTGGAAGACGAAGAATTGCAAAAATTGCTATCTTCCAACACCACTGGTCTTAAACTAAAACTGAGAAAACTCCCTGACACAAAATTACTACTAATATGTGATGTGTCAACTGGTAAAGAACGTCCATTTATTCCATTAAAATACAGAAAAATGGCATTTGACAGTGTGCATAACCTATCACACACTGGACCTCGTAGTACTACAAAACTCATGACCTCGAGATTCGTATGGCCCAAAATAAATTCAGATTGTAACAACTGGGCCCGTGCTTGTCTGAATTGTCAGACAGCCAAAATTGGCAGACATACGAGATCTGCATATAAAAGGTTTAGACCAACCGATCGGTTTAAACACCTTCACATAGATTTAGTGGGTCCATTACCCCCATCACAAGGACATAAATACCTCCTTACGATGATTGACCGTGCAACTAGATGGCCAGAAGCAATTCCATTAATTGAGATGTCAGCACAAACAGTAGCTACTCAATTATATACAACCTGGATCGCTAGATTTGGAGTACCCCAAAGCATCACAACCGACCAAGGCAGGCAATTTGAAAGCCAATTATTCAGTGAACTAACAAAAACCTTGGGTGCTAAACATTGGGCTACTACAACCTACCACCCCCAATCAAATGGGAAGGTAGAAAGGTGGCATAGAGCTCTTAAAGCTTCTATAATGGCTGCCGACACAAAAAGATGGGTAGAGATCTTACCTACCATCTTGTTAGGCCTAAGATCAGCCTTACAAACAGACACTGGCCACTCCGCCGCTCAACTAGCATTAGGCGAAGAACTACGCTTGCCAGGGGATTTCTTTATCGAATCAAAAGAAATAAACCCCGAAACCTTAGTGCAAAACATAAAAGATGATGCAAATCAATTCCTTAAGCAAGCACCTACTCACGGTAAACAAAAACCTTATGTCTCAAGACACTTAGCTACAACATCGCATGTGTTCTTATGAGAGGAAGGAATGAAACGAGCTTTACATAAACCCTATTCTGGACCATACAAAGTAATTGATCGAACAGAAAAAACGTTCACAATACTTGTATCAGGACAGGAAAAGAAGGTGTCGATAGATCGGGTCAAACCAGCGTTCCTAATTAGTGAAAATGCAGAATTGGACAAAATGATAAATGAAAATAAAAATAAAAATTCACAAAATTCAGAGAATAAAGACGAAAAAACAAATATAAAATCTGACTCACAAACAAATAAAACACGAAAAACATATAGTGAAGTGGTAAAATCAAACACCAAAAATAAGAAAAAAGTCAGATTTAATGAGGAAATAGTCTTTCACACATATAATCCTAAAAGCCCAATCAAGCCTAAACAAAGAGGCAGGCCAAAAGGAACATACAAAAAACGCAATCAGAAACCAACAAGAACATCACCTCGATTTTGCAGAGAGTAAAAATATATAGATATAATAAAAATCCAATATATAGAAATCTCATATATAGATATAATAAAAATCTCATACTCTTATCGCACGTGCTTCTTCTAACACACTAGCACGTCGACCTCAAAATCGAAGGTTAGATAAAAACACATAAAACACTATAGACTGACGTCACAAACAGCTGATTGCAAAAGGAAAATTGAACCAAATCGTCGCAACAACTGACAAACACATTTTATTCGCCTGTCGACTGTTGCTCAAAGCACCACTCTTAGTTCAATTAGAACTGTTCGCTTTGATTTCACTCTCGAATTTCCTTGTACATTTTTATCTTACTTTTCATTATTTTTCACTATGTCCTCAACTACCAATATGGAAGTTGACCAACTTCTCGATTACGAGGAGGAGATGTTGCTTTCTGACGCAACTCAACCTTCTCCACCTGCCAAAAATAATTCTCAATCCTCAGGGAACGTTGCTAACATTGAGTCAATTCTCAATGAGATGACGCAACAAACCCCGAAAATCATTCCGTTCCCTGCGGACCAATCGGCGGCTTGTTCCTCTGTGGCTAACACCACAGAGCCACCTGACGCTAGGAAGGCGAGCATTTTCCTCACCTCCGAAAATCAGGCTCTTTCGATAATTCCGAAACCAGAGCCGAAATTTTCAAATTTCAAATTTTCCAACTCTGTCGTCCGTAACAACTTTCAGTACACTGGCATTTCCAAATCGCCACTTCTCCAAGGTTACACTCCTTTCCGTAAGAATACTCAGGCGGACGAACATGGACACCATCCTCGTAGAAATAGAAAACGTGGTATCCAATCCAGAGCTAACTATCAGCAACGTCGTAGACTATCCTACTACGACGGGACTATTGCGGGACATACCCTCGGCGTGGCCCTCCAGGATCTAATCTTCGGAGGAAATGCCAACCCTCGCAACAATGCGAGGCCACCCACTGGACACAAATGAGTCGTCCACGGGTTCCCCCAGACTTCGGAACATAAGTCGTTCCACCGACAGTGAAACTGGGGGGGAGTAGCTGTGGGGACCATGTCCTCCCTTCTTTCGGGGCTCGGCCCCAGTCGACAGACCGCGGACTTGGTCCATCACCAAGTCCGCATAATAAAGTCTACGGACGTTAAAACAAATTCTGACGCTCGTAGCACTTAGGCTAAACAGACGAAATTCGTTCTCTGTTTAGCCGATGTGTTACGAACGTAGCCTAGCACGAACGTGCATACGAATACGCACGTGCCGCAGTCTAGGCTAAACACGAAACGCGCGCCTATCTCTCGATACTCGCGGATGACGTACGTGTTTAGCCTAACTTATACACCGGCGATGTCTTTCGCTAGTCGCCGGTTTAGGATAGTGTAAAAGGTTGGCTGCCTTACCAAATTGGTAATATCCGAACACGCAAGTCCGCATCCATTCGCCTGTGGGTTTTAGAGGTGAACCCACACTACTTATTGAAATTTATTGAGTATTCGGATCCAGGGATAGGAGTAGGTACGTTTTTCCTTTCATGACCAAAGGTTGGGGGTGAAACAAAAACTCCCATTCAATCCAATCCACTCTCAAAACATTTTTTCAACCCTTATATAAAACTCTTTATTTTACTCTTCAGTTTAATATCCTCAAATCACTCTGACTAAATCGATCTCAGCAGTTAGAAAAATGATTTACTCTGATTAAATTCGATTGAATCTTTTTCTAATTTTTTCCCCTTGAAATTTTGTGATTATAGTTTTATGGAAGAAACACAAACTATAAGGTGGTAGAAAAAACAAAAAAACGTATCCATTACAAGCTACATCGCTAGACCATGTGCCAACAAGGTTTGTGCTTTATTTTAATATGTTTTTTTAATTTTTTTTAGGTTTGTTTTATGTATTATGAAAAGTGACCCTAGGGACACAATTAACATCAACTATCAATAAAAACTGGAAATAAAAAAATACGAATAATGAGAAATTTCAGAAGTATTTTCAAAAAGAAGACAACTGTTGAAAGGAAGTGATACAGCTATTGTGAAATGCCTTGTCATGAAAAAGATATTCTCACCAGAAGGTAATCTACTGATTTTCTGTATTCTGCCATTTCATATGTAAACATATGGGTAAGCCAAAACCTGGGCAAACACTCAAAATATTTGAGCCAGTCAGGAAAGTTTATAAATGGGCTTATTTAAATGCACACCAACAAACATACATAGTGATTTTGTAGTGATAAGAAATGTCAGACCAGTTTGTGTACGGAATTGTGACATCATTGTATTGTTAAGATTGGTCACAGTTTGGTACTCGTGTATTACTAGCATGTACGTGCAAGTAATTATGATCGAAGGTAATTTGTACCTATATGTGGTTTAACATCATACAGACAAATATTTGCCAGCCTTGCGGTGGCAACTGTTGTCAAGGAATCCAAGCCCCTTTATTTCATACAAGTTGAGTCCCTATAGCTATACATATATTTCATTTAATAATACTTAACGAAGAGGAAACAGTTGAAATTAAAACATTCTTGTCAGTTGTCACATTTTCCATAAATTTATTGCAAAATGTTGAAAGGTTAAACCGAGATACCAAAATTTCATATGAAATGAAAGAATAATTTTCTCATATGTAATATAATTGCAATTGAAATAAGTGAGAAATACAAAAGAAAAAAATAACAGAATATAGGCAGCCCTACTTAGGGTAACGTCCAGTGTTACATATAGAGGTAATACAAATATAGTCATATGGGAGTTTGACAGTGTTACCATTTGTACAGATGTAAGTGAGTAAGAGTTGAATGGGATAAGCCCAACACCCCCATCAAATCTTATGAACTAACATCTCTAAAAAAAAATTTTTTTATTTTGGTTGTAAATAGTGCATAAATAAAATGATTGTAGGTACTAGACAATAAAAAATAACAAAATTGGTTTATGTTTCTTTTACGGTTTTTTTTTTTTTTTTGAAAAAGGACTGATGTTAATATATAAAAAAAAATTTAATATTAAAAAAAAAATTAATTTCGTTTTTTCTAATTGTCTTTAAAATATTTATCTGAAGTTGAAGATAATACAATCATTGTCCAGATATTAAATTAAAGATATATATAGTTTGTACGTAGTTCTATTTGTGATTTATTTTTAATTTCATAAAATTATTTAATTTATTACAGGTAACTTGTGATTTGCTAATAATAACAATAATAATATTCGAAAGTCCATAGTTTTTTTTATTTTTTTATTTTATTTTATATATATTTCGTATTTGCTTAATAGATGGAGATGAAGTTCAACAATCAGAATAAGTAGCATAAAAGAGATTTAAAAGCTAGAGAGGAAAAAGATTTTATGAGTAGTATGATTAATAGCTATATTTTATTTTATTATACTATAATATTTGATTGTGATATTCCTGAAAAGTTTGAAGTTTGGAGTATTTCATTTGTGAGTTTTTGGAATGTTAATCTATCCGATGGTTTAGTTAATAAATCTGCTTGGGACATGATTGATTTAAAAGTGATAGTTCCTTCTTCTACCTCTCCGAGTATTTTATAACATTTTATCATGAGGGCCCTAGCTCTCTTTTTAGTTCCACCTATACGTATTGTAGTAATTGAAATATTATCTTCATAAATTAAAACTGGTTGTGTCATATTATAGTTATTTTTCATCAACAACCAAATTAATTTTATATCATCTATAGTGTCAAAAACAGCTATTATTTTGGCTGTTGTAGATGAAGAAGCCATGATTGATTGATGATGTACAGACCAATTTATTAAGTCAGAATTCATGAAAATGAGGTGACCTGAGATAGATTTCCCTTTGGCTAAATTATTTATATCAATTATTTCACTTCCTACTTCTGGGGCATAAGATGCATCTATAAATGATTCTATTTGATAGCCCTGAGATTTATATTGTAAAATATAATGTTTTGTTTCATTAATGTACCTATTTAAAAATTCTTTTTACATAATTTTTTACTTCTTCATTAGATTGTGATTGGTATCTATAAAAATAATTAACGGAGAAGGCTATATTGGACCTTGTTAATCTCGATAAATATAATAATGCCCCTATCATTGATTTATATTTGGGTTTCATCTTTGGTATTTTGTAAGTTATTAATTTTTAAACCAGTTTCCATTGGTGTTATGGCATATTTTTCATTCGTAAGATCGAATTTATTTAGTATTTTATCTATGTACATAAATTGTAATAGATTTATAATTTTTTTTATTTTTGTCTCTTCTAATTTCAAATCCTACGAAGAATTTAGGTCCGTTAATTATTTTCATTGTGAAATGTTCTGAAAAATTTTTTTTTATTTCTTTTATTATATTTTTATCGTGTGTTGCTAAAAGAATATCATCTACATAAGTTAAAATATATTTTTTTTCCAAATTTTGTTCAATCATATGGGCATCTATCTATTTTTGATTTGTGAAATTCCATGCTAATTATTATTGAATCGAGTAATTTGTACAAGGACTTTGATGCTATTTTCAATTCATACGTTGCTTTTTTATATTTTAAAATTTTATTAGTATCAATATTCATCTCTATGGGTGGTTTTAGATATAATGGAGTTGTAATAGTAGGGTTTAAGTATGCTGTCTTCACATCATATTTTACAAAAAAAAAAATCAAATTTATTAACTATTGAGAATACCCATCTAATAAGCCATATTGGTGCTACGGGTGCAAAGGTTTCTCCTAATTGGTATTCTGTTCTATCTTTGAAACCTCTTGCTGCTAGTTTCACCTTAGGTTTATGAATTTCATTTTCATTGTGTTTAGTTATAAAAACCCATCTTGTATCAATTAAATTTTTTTGTCCTTCATACAGTATTTCTTCCCAAACTTTCATTTCTCTTAATAAGTTTAATTCATCTTGGATGGCTTCTTTCCAATGTTGACCAAAGGAATTATTTTCTACTTCATAAATATTATTTGGTATACAGTCTTCAATCTATCTTGGGTTTTTATTATTTTTAATCATGCAAACAATGGGGAGTACAATTTTAAGGTCCCTAATGTAATCTAATGGTTTTACTACTAATTCTGGTTCATAATCTTTTAAAGATGCAATATTTTTTGTTTCATCAAATTTAATTTCACAAGCTATCGAATATTTAGTTGTAAATGGATCTCTTAGACAGTACCCTGTATTTGTATAACCCATAAGAATGTTTTTTTCAGATCTGTGTGAAAGTTTTGGATAAATTTTTTGTTCATTTTTTTTTTAATTTTGTGGTATTTCTTTGTCTAATATCGATGGGTATACGTTTAAATGCAATTAAACCAAAAGTTTTAATGTAATTTGGATTAGGTTTTTGATTAAAAAACATTTCAAAGGGTGTTTTATATGGGGGATTTGATTTTGTCAGTGATCTATTTATATGCAGCTGTTTTTGCTGCATATGCTCAAAATTTTAATTCTATATTGTAGTCAAGTAACATGATCCTTACTTTCTTCATTATTGTTTGGTTCTGCTTTTTGGCTGTACCATTTAATTCAGGGGTATATGGAACTGTAGTTTCTAATGTTATACCTTGTTCTTTACAAAAATTTATCATTTTAATGTCTATATATTCTTTTGCATTATCACTGCGAATTGTCTTTATTGGGCATTCCTGAAATTATAATAGTTTTTGTTTATTGATTATCAAGCTATTGTCTAATAATAATTCATTATTATTTTTTATATTAGTATCATTTGTATTTTCAATTTGTTGTGAATTTTGTTCATTGTTTTCTAAAATTTGTTCTATGTTTTCATTGAAATTTTCTTGTTTTTTTTTAATAATATTTTTTTTTGATTTTTGTTTTGTTCATTATTCTCATTTTTTGTATTATTTTTAGTTTGTACTTCTGTTTTATCATTTGTATTTTTGAGATTTTGGATTATTTTTGAGTTTTTACCCCCCTTTATTGGAGTGTTCTCATCCTCATCTTCTATTTTTAATTCTATCTCATAATCATTCCATTCTGTTTTTTGACTTTCAAATATTTCATTTATATTTTCTTCTATCTCTTATTCTATCTCTGTATTACTCCATTCAGTATTTTGTGTTTCATAGCTTTCTTCATTATTTTCTTGTATTTCTATTTCTAATTCTGGGTCACTCCATTCTGTATTTTGTATATTATTTTCTTTACTCAATTCTTCCTGTTGTTCTTCAAAACTTTCTCCCTCATTTTTCTGAATCACTGGCATGCAAATTATTTCACTTTCATCTCTAACTATTTCATAATTTATTGAAAAAACTCCATCTCTCTTATTGGCTGACATTAATATTTTATTGTTTTCTAAAAAATATACATATGCTTCTTTTTTACCCTGATCAGTATTAAGTATCCCTGTATTTGTTATTTTAATTTTTGACATAATATCATAACATAATTTTGGCAGGTAATGCACATCTAATAAATTAATTTCTTCCTGTTTTTTATAACAATTTTCTATTATTATAGACATTGTCCCTTCATGTGTAGTATTCAAAAATGTCCCTTTTAATGCACACATTAATCTGACTGGTTGAATGAATTTTACTATGTTTGTTAATTTTTTTAAATCTGATGTTAAATGAACTTCTGATCTTCCATCTGGTAGCATTTGATATAATTCGGATTCTCCTTCTCAATTAGTTTTTCCAGTGGCCAGCTATCATCGTTTTTAAATCTTTTAACCATAAATGACATTTTTATATTTGGTTCAGGTTGCTGTTGTTTTCTTTTTTGATTATTAACATTTGGAGTTGTTTGTGGATTATTATTATTTTGTTGATAATTTTGGTTTTGAATATTTACTAGACAATTTATTTTGATATGACCTGATTTGTTACATCTAAAACATATTTGGTTATAATGTTTCTGATTTTCAGTTTGTTGTTCTTGATTTAAGTTTACATTACTTGCATCATTATTTTGATTACTGACTTCATATTGTGAAGAATACGTATTATAATTTCTATTAAAATTATTTTGATTTCGATTATTAGTTCTAAAATTGTTAAAATTTATAAAATTTGGATTAGGTGTTCTAAAATTTCTAAATTGGTTTTGATTTCTATTTTCTCTAATCATTTGTAAATCTCTTTGTTTTTGATCAAAATCTTCTCTTAATAACATTTTTAGAGTGTCTAAATTTCTTTGTTCTGGATTTAAATTTTCAAACTGCATTAAGGGTAATGATTGTTCATAGCCTATTGCCATTATTAAATTTTCCAATTCTAATTTTTCACTTAATTCTAATCCTGTATCACAAACATCTTGCACTAACATTTCCCATTTATTTAAAAAAAATTTAATATTACCTCCAGGTTTATATCTGAATTCTTGCCATTTTGATTTCGCCATATTCACTCTTACTTGCGTTTTAACATTCAATTTTTTGAAAATATTAGCTGCAGTTCGACATTCCTTAATTTCTCTAGCTATATTATAGGATATTCTTTCTAAATTGAAAGCTTTTGCATTTTCCTGTCTTTTCAAATATGCTTTATCTGTTGGTATGTAATCTAAATTGTCTTAATTTTGTTTATATGTTTCAATGTTCCTATTTTTTGCAAATATATCAAAATATCCTCCATCCCTAATTAGTGATATTATAAGACATTTCCAGTTTAAATAATTGTTACCTGTAAAAATTTTTCCTTGCGATGCGTTTATTGGGATAACTTTTTCTTCTACTGTATTTTGGTTTGACAAAATATTTTAAATTTCATTTGGGTTCCTCATTTTTGTGTTTAATATAATTAATTTTTTTTTTAATAATTAAGAGAAAAAAAATAGAAAAAAATTTTTATTCAAAATTAACAAGTTAGAAAAGGTAATGAATTGTAAAAAATAAATAGAAGATTTATTTCAAAAGAAATCAGTTTGATTGAAGACTAAGTCTATTGCAGGTTTTTTCTCAAAGTATATATATAGAATGATCTTGATATTGTGACATCTGATTACCCATGGCCTTCCCGTTACGTCACCATTTAAAATCGACTGTTAATATATTTACAATAGGGAACAGCTTACAAATTTTAAGATTATACTAGTGGTAAGTCACAGAAGAAAACATAAAATTCAACTTGAAAATATATTCCTGTTCTACGAGATAATAAGACATGTCAATCGATTACTTATATTCAAATCTCGATCATCAGTGAACCAACACCTTATCTTCTCGACTGTTCACAAATTTGGTTGAACTGCTTCTGGACAAGTATTAGCAGTTACCTTGCCTACTAAATTCAAAGAATGGACCAAGCAAGGAATAAATATTGCAGACTGATTTGCGTTTAAAATATGTGCCTTCATTCCTTCATATTTACTGCTCATATTAGAGGCATTATCATAGGCTTGACCTCGACAATCAGAAATTTCTATATTTATATCTTTTAAAAATTTGAAAAGTGCTTCCGCCATTTTACAGCCAGTATGACCACAATTGGGAATAAATGTTAAAAATCGATCAACTGGTACCAGATTTTCTATATATTGGATAGTTACAGTTAACTGGTCAATATAGGCTTCATCGGGTGTTGAATCTATCGATATGGAATTATTTCAGGAGAATACCTTTTTACTCATAAGAGCAAGCAATTTGTCACAGATTGTTGATGATAAGTAATTTGTGTGTCAACTTCCCTTATTACCATGTTCCTCAATATGTTTTGCAAGAAAAGGATCATATTGTGCAAAAAATTCCAACAAACCAAGATAATTACTCTTTTTTTCTCTTTTTTTTTCTAACTTTTTCTCTCTTTTTCTTTCTTTTATCTCTTTTTTCTTCTTTTTTCCCCTTTTTCTTTTTTCCTTTCCTTTTTGATGGGGGCCTGTGGACCAGGGCCTCATGGGCCACACCCTAAATCCAGCCCTGAACAGAATAGTACTCCAAGTAGCTAGCTAGTAGCGTAGAAATTAGTCAAGTGTGAATGCGACTCAGCCTGTGCTTTACATCTCGTAATTTACTTAAACTTGGTAAACACACTTGAAAAACTGTTTTTCACTAATAGTTTAGTAAAAGAATGAACCAAACAAAATGTTTATATGCACTTATTAATTTATTTAATGTTTCTTACATCGGACATACTGTTTGCAGTGAAGTATCCGTAAAATTTTGAAACGAGATAATGTATTACACTCTTCTCCGAAGAGTGGAGTTTCATTATCTGACGTTTTTTCCCAATATCATCTTCCATTTCTGCTCGTGGCTTGTTTCTTTTGTTAACTTGTTATCGGAAATGGAGGTTGATATAGTGATTTCTCCTTTTCTTGCGAACTTTTGGGCTAGCTCTTAGTTTTCAAGATAAGAAGAACTCACTCC